>JAIUCV010000036.1:447285-736422 GCA_026724425.1 Erythrophleum ivorense | reverse complement strand
ACGCCCCCCCACATTGCAGTGTCAGACACTAAAAGCTTTTATTTTTCTTTATTTTTGCAACCATTTTCTTGTTCATCCCTTTCAACCTCAAATCTCAAAATTCATTATTTGAGAGTATTATAAGGGTAATACCACTAATTTGGCTTTCTAAATTGCTATGTTAAGGTCTACGATGGAACAAAATATCTAAACTATCCAAGTTAGTCTAGACAACCTAAAAAGAATGTAGACCATCAATTTGATAAACTTAAGAGTGCCATTAGTCAAGTTTTGTATACAAATTATTGGCAAAAACTTAAAAGAACTAAAGATGGAAAAAGAATGTCTTCAAGAGCCCAAAATAATCATATAAAGAGGATACACAACATATATATAGGCATAAAGAATATATTCCCATATATGCATATTCATCCTAAATTATGTTCAAATAGTATTAATCATAATAGTAACATGCTCAATTTATCATATTTAAGCATTAGAGATAATGACATAGTCAATATATCACCCATAAATTAGATACATAAAAAACATTTATATCCAGTTAGATTTTTCAAAAGCATCTTTAAGCAATATTAATTCAATTTTATCATAACAGGCTCAACTCTTCACATTTGTGTACCCTTTAAACTTGGTACATAAGAGCATGCCTTATCATTTAATTATAAGCTTGCATAGTACTGTAATGAGTATATTCCATGAATACCCTTTTAAGGAGACATAAAGGATCCTACATTGAAAGCATTGTCTATAACGAAACACTTCCACAAGCAACATATTAAGTGTTTCATACCACTTATACAAGTTTAGGTTTTCTCAATCATAGGTAACCTACCAAGAATCTATACTATTTAGTGAGAAACTGAAGTTTTTAATGCCATCAAGAAGGAAGGACTATTCTCCATGGCACTTATGACCTCCAAAGTCATCACGTTGATAGACAAGAGTAAATATTTCTACGACATCTCTTAGAATGGATTCACAAACCTCAATCTGAAACATGAAATTTGAAAGCCATATGAGGGCTTTCCAATCCTCCTATAACCCCTTGTCATAATCTTAGCCCTAGGAGAATGGGACTAAAACCTTTAAGGGATTATAACACCTCACTATTCCAGATGATCATATTCTTTCCTTCAGATTGGTCTTTATTAACATAGACAAAATTTTTGTCAATATGATCATCTGGAATAGTGGGGGTTATTATCCCTCAAGAACCCTAATTTTTTTAAAAACTTACTATAAAATTAGAATTCACAGAATCTCATCTTCAAAAACCATCTCCTGTCAAAAGTCCATTCCTTGGGAACCCTATCTTTGTCTTGAAAATTCCTTTCTCCTCTTTAGCTATAGAAAACTTGTTTCAAGTATAGCATATAAATAAGTAGTTGTCATACACTAACAATTAAATACATAAAACTACATGCATCATTATATCACTTCACTTTTATATTCTAAGTTATCTTGGTCATGTATCATGATTAATGCCAATTATTCTCTATAATATTAACAGTCAACAAGAACATAAATCATAGTATAGATCATAAATAAATAATTCACAAAATATTATTATGCTAATCATGTAATGTATGCATGCTTTTAAAGCTAGTCTAAGGATCATTGGTTGCCCATCCAAATTCCAATGGAACCTTTTTCCTTTTTATTGTGTCTTTTAATGTCTTTTGTGTCTTAACTATGTCCATATCAGGGTATTCCAAGTGCTAAATTCATCTATCCATGGGGATAGTCTAGAGTTCAATCATTTATTAATAGGAATCAAGGTATTTTAGTATCACGGTCATCCATAAATAGTCTAGGGTTCATTTTTCCATATATAGGTCTTTAAGTATTCTCTTTTGTAAAAGTAATTGAAAGATGACCATATTTAAGTTCTTTAGGTTCCAAAAGAATTTAACAAGGCAACTTATATGATTCATGCATATAAGAATCAAAGCATATGCAAAACATATCAAAGAAAAATTATATAGTTCAACCATCATATATTTCCAACAAATAAAATTAATTCCTTAAAAATAATATCCCTTCATGGTACTAAATCTATAAGAAAAAACCAATAAATAAATAATATAATTGAATTTTTACAATAGCACCATGGTGTGGTATTTAGGAGTGGAGGTGCCCCTTGTTAAATGTCTAAATTTTTATAAATTTCATAATAGGCACTGCAATGTCAATAGTATAGTGTCACGACACTATTTGTTCTATAAAGAGTGCTTCTTTTGCAATACAACCCTTGTTCTACAAAGGTAATGTTTCATACTTCTAAATTTTCATTTTTAACACTCCAAGTTGCTACCTTCTATATCCTAAATTATTCTAATATAATTATAACTAAATTGGGTCTTAAAACAAGTTTAAAGTATATCAAAACTTATGATTTCTCCTAAATTTCACTATTGCAAAGAAGAGGAAGATGATGAAGAAAAGATGAGGAAATGATGTTCAAAGGGCTATAAACTAGCCTAATATGATTAGACAAAGTTGTGTTCTTACCTTGATTTTCCTACAATTAGCTTCTCAAATTCTTCTTCTCTTCCTTCTGTTTCTTCTTCTTTCTTCTCTCTCCTCCTCCTCCTCCTCATTTTCTTCTTCTTTCTCTCTCTCTTTGTGTTAGAATTTGGATTGCCCACAATAGGCTGACTCGTAACTCAATCCAAATAAGTTAATTAATTAATTAATACTAAATATTTGAATTTAAATTCAAAAGGAAAGTTTTTTTTTATTAAAAAGAGAAGGAGAGAAGGGAGTCAGAAGAGAAAAAGAAATTAGTTACAATGATAAATCAAATTAAAAAATTCCTCTCTTTTCCTTTCAAACTTCCAAGAACATAAACTCAAAATTTTTTGAATCCCTAACAAATTCTATCATCCTCAAGGCTTTAATGGTCTTGCTATGGAATAGAGGTGGGCATTCCATCCATCGATGTCAACCCAAACCATATAGGGAAAGAAACGAATATTCTCTGTACAATACACTGGAGTTTTCTCTTTTTGTATATATTGTAATTTTTTCTCCAAGGGTATTAAAACTTGATTGGCTTATTTCCTCTATTTCCCTTGATTTAGATAGCAATTTCATGATTGTCCGCCTAGTTATATGAATTTGAAACTATAAAAAAACATGAATTCTCCGTAATTGAATCTTTAAAGACCATTAATGGGAATTTCAGTGGAAACATTTTTAGCCCATGAAATTCACACCCATAGGAAGCCTATATGGAAAGGGAAATGTGGTAGAAAATTTGAGAGAAATTGAATAAAACTATTAGAGAGAAATCACAATTCCAATGTTCAGTCAAATCATGGTCGAATAGCCCTATTTTGAGGGCTACCATTCTCTCTACAATGCACCAATCAGTGAGAAACATATATGGTTGGAAAGCTTGTTCAATAAGCTTTCTAAAGACATAAATTTCATCTAAATTAGATGAAAAATGAAGAAGTTATGGCTATTCAAGATTGGCCGTTTGAAACTAAATTCTACAAAAAAAAATTGATCGGACCTATTCATAACGAACCACAGGAAAGGAAACATACATTAATTTACCCAAACTTATTGATTCATAATTGTCGGCAATCCAGAGACAAAACAAAGCATAGGTTACCCTGCTGATAGCTTCGGTTATTCGTTCAATTCCTTCACTGACCCACTGAAGCAGTTCTTCTCCCTTCTCCTCGCAATTCTATTCCTCTGTTTGGACCCCAACACCCTCTTTCGATTCTGCTTCGCTTTATAGTGGATTTGGACTTGGAGTACTTCCCAAGAATGCAATCCCAAACAGATACGATTCGATTTTTTTCTGTCCTAATTCTAGTCAAGTTTCTACCCCAGTTTACGATGACTTTCCTCTTCCTATGTTTTGCTAATTTGCAAATCCTTATCAACTTCCAAAATCTCTCCAAACAGGAAAAAAAATTCAAATTAGACAATGAGTGGGCCTGGTTTGATTCAATATCTATTTTCTCCCTCTCATCGTGAGTATCGAATTCATTTTTAGGCAACTTCTCCAAGCTTCCTGATTATATGTAATGAAGGAAAGATTAGCAATGACATGGCTAATAAGCTGATCAAATCAGGAAAATGATCAAATATTTTTCATTACCATCAGTTTTAACAAGGAGCAATACCCCATTGCACTATTCCAGTTAATGTAAATATGTTCATCACCAGCTTTTTGCATCAGTTATATGCAATGAAGAAGGAAAGATTCTTCAATTTAGTGATGGTTGACCAATTAAGGAAGGAATGTTTTTAAGCCTAATAAAAGAGAGCAAATCAATCGTAAATTAGCTTTGTATTCAATGCTTCTAAACAATAATGTTAATTTTATTCCAAATCAATGATTTGGTTACCGTCAGAATAACTCGCCTTTGATACACTATAGATCCATAAAAAGTTTACATTGCGTTGCGCTTGATGCATTCCTCCAAGAAACAATGGATAATTGTTGGTACCGCACCCCTTTATTTGCTGGGTTGGATTGGCGAGGATGCACATTAGGTTATTTCACTATGATTTGATTGTGCATGGCTCCAAATAAGCATTTCTAACAAGAAGGAAAAATATGTATGAAAAATGAAAAGCTCTGTTCATGATGACCTTTAATTTTAGTTGGAATGCCAGCATGATTTTATTTTATTACCTTTTATTTTTTCTACTGCAAAATATAGGTTGGAA
Source organism: Erythrophleum ivorense (assembly GCA_026724425.1). NCBI lineage: Eukaryota > Viridiplantae > Streptophyta > Magnoliopsida > Fabales > Fabaceae > Erythrophleum > Erythrophleum ivorense. The sequence continues at coordinate 731,727 of JAIUCV010000036.1, read as the reverse complement.
CAACAAATATGGAGACCAATTTCTCTATTGCCATTAAGCAAGTCAAATTTGGATTGCCTAAATCAAATCTAAATAGTCCAAGTTTTATATATGTTTTTATTTTCACATGACATTTTTTTTAAGTTTTGCAATTAGGAAGTTGTTTTCATTTTACATTTTGCTCCTTTAAAATCAATAAAATAAAATAAAATTTAGGCTGTCTAGATCATATGCGTATGGTCCAAAAGCAGCACCAAATGACCAATGCGAAGAAACATGTGCCTAAATATGGTGTTTTTGTTCACTTACGAATGCACTTATACTTGAACATTATATACTATTAAAGGTGAAAAGAGTTAGGTTATGAAAGACTTTTAGGATAAACTTGATTTGGAAAAAAAAAAAAAATTAAAGATAAATTGCACCAAAACCCTTTGAACTTTAGATTATATGTAAATAATTTTTTTAACTTTTATAACTTGATAATATATCCTCTTAAACTGTTAAATTTATACAAATAATAAACTCATATGCTATTAGTTAATCCTTATTCTACTAACAGAAACACGACATATAAAAAGGGTTATCTATATATGACTTGGAGTTCAGGGAGTCATTTACGTATAACTCAAAGTTTAAGAGTGTTATTTGTACAAAAACGTAAAGTTTAAGGTAATCATTGCCACTTATAGTGTTTTATGCTTCATTAATAAAATAATAGACTAACTAATAGTAAAAGTGTTATTTACACACATATGGAAGTTTAGGAAAAGTTTATTAATCAAGTTTTGAAAAAATAAAAATTATCTGCACAAGATTCAAAAATTAAAAGGGTTTTTGCAAAGTAGCCATAATTTAATAATTTAACGAAGTAAACTAAGTGGATCCAAATTCTCTGCAGTAAACATAGAGAAAGTTTACTGCAGAGGATTTGCATCTAAATCAATTGTAATTAGGACATATAAATACATGAGTAGATGTTACTGAAAAGTATATTTGTTTATCTACATATTTATGAATCATTGATTCGATTTACAAACTTTTTATAAATAGAATCTAGGCAAGAATTGCTCCGTAATGTTATGTGAGCATGTCATTAGAAAGTCATTTTCAATATTATTACACCTCTCAGCGGCCAAGAGCCTAAGAAGCTCAACCATTTGATCGCACAAAACCTAACATAGTTTTTTAGCTCTTTGCACCTGTATAAAAAAGCTAATAAAACTCAAAAAAAAATTATGTATCAATAAACTTCACCAATTGCCACATCCATTTTCATTGGCTTCTTGCATCCGTCTTGAATTCATAATCACAGTATATATAAAAAATTTCCTATAGATGTAGGGATAAGTGGCTACATACACACCTGCAAATATAATTAGGCAAAGACAAAAATTCTTAAATTTTTATTTAGTAATTTTAGTTTTATTATTACGTTTATTAATATTATTTATTTTATATTAAAAAATTATATCTCAAATATTAAACCAGTTAAACGAACTATTAAAATTTTTAAAAAAAAGAAAGTCTATATATAACGTTTATGTAAATTATACTAATAATCATGAAAGTCAAGATACATATTGTGTTTGAGAATAACGAAGCACAGTGTAGTAGTATTCATTTCTTTTCCTTCAATTCTATCAATGAAGAGCAATGTTTCTACTCAAAGCACAATGTGGCATGGGAAAATAATTGAGAGAATATGGAAAAATAAGAGATATTGATTTGATTTGAGTTTTTAATTTTTTAATTTTGATAGAAAAGATAAATGAAAGATAAAAAGGTGGAGTCTCTATTATAATAATTATTCATTATTTGAATATGTATAATTTTAAAACATATTATTTTAATTATACTAATTATATTAATATCAGACAAAATAAATAAAAAGTTTTTTTTCTCACTCTCTTACGTAACAAAACAATAAATCTTTTTTCTTATTATGCACAATCATATTTCTTACATCTCCAAATTGCGAATTATATAAATTAGCTCATCCTGCATCTATCTGTATTCATACCCCGTACTGTACTGGTAAAAACACCCATTAATTCTGCAAATGAATAAAAGAACCATTATATATATCTGCTGCTACAAAAAAAGCGCTACCCGGAGCAACTAACGTAGCGAACGCACTCCAAATCCACATTAAACGCTGATGAAAATGATCTGGGATAATAAAACAGGGATGATGGAGAGCACATTATACGAGACCTTGTCGCTGGCACAAAGAATGCCGTTACACGTTGCATATCGTACAAGAGAGAGAGGGGAGCGCTCGCATGCCCTCAGTCCTGCGCGACTCGTACGCCTGAGGGAAGAGAGAATGAGAGTCACAATGCATAAAAGGCGGGCGGGGATGCGTCGAGGGTTGCAGAAAAGAAAAAATAAAGAAAGAAAGAGAGGTGCAGACGATGGATGTGAGGTGGTTTTTCTCTGTTTTCATCTTTAAATCTGTTATCGATTCTGGTTCTTGTTGTCTGGGTTTTTGTAATGCCTCTATTTGCTTCTCTGTTATCGATTCTGGTTCTTCTTGTCTGGGTTTTTGTGATGCCTCTGTCTGCTTCCGTTCTTCTTTTTCTTGTGTGGGTTTTCGTAATGTCTGTAAGTGGCGGTCACAATGGTTACCGAACCCACCTAGGTTTAGAATAGAGATCCTGTAATATATTTAAGGAAGCTTTTATTACTGAATGCATCTGGCAAGCTTCTGCCATCTTTCCGTCGATCCTCTGGTATGCGTAGGACTGTGTGTCAGTAATCACTTTGTCCAACATCGATGGCCTTGTTATGAGTCGGAAATGGAGGGGCTCCTCTTTCATTCTAACTATAACACCTAAAGCCATTCTTCGTCTTCTATGCGATACCACCAGACTCTATGCAAGAGTGCGGTTAATTGATTTGCCTATTTGGGAGATTATTGAACAGAACTTACTGATAAATGGATTTATGTTCTTTTAAAATTTCATTTCTTAGATTACGGGACCCTCCACTTTACAGTCACCTTGTATATAAGTCGTTCCCTCTCTTCTTCTTCCTCCCTGACTTCATACTCGCTCTAACCCAACAAAAGGGGCAGACCTTAGAACTGGATGGCTGGCAGAAGGAAAGCGCTTAGCTTAAGACTAAAAATGCATGACTGGGCACTAGGCGGGCTGGAATGGAACTACCACGGGCTTGAGTCCAAGTGTTGCAGTGACTTATCTCTGCTTGTTTTTGCTTAAGCGGTAGCTCTTTCTCACTTCTACTTTCAGTAATTCTGTAGCATTAGAACATCCAGTAAGATCAGGAGCTCTGAAATAACCTATTGCTTATCGACTACATCTGAGCTTTCATCGCCAGCAAGGTACTAAGAATCCCTTCTAGTAAAGAAAGGAGAGTGCCCTCTAATAGCTGTAAAAGGCTAAAGTGGTAAGACGCCTAGGCGAGTAAAGAGTCTATTGCCATAGCACAGGAAAAGGAAATCTATAACTAGTTAGTTGAGTTTGAGTAGGAAGGGCTCTCCAGCCTGTAAGTAAATTATAATATAAACTATATAAACTTGCTATTTGTTTGAGCAAGATACTTTAAGTTATTCTTTTTATTCATTTTACAGGGTGGACAACCGGATTATTATGGCATGGGCTCTAATGGTGTCCCTTCTCTCTGTACTTCTCCTTGCCTTCCCTTCCAGGGGTAATTGAATTCACTATATCATTTATTATTTTACTTTATTGAATTTATAATCCTAATTCTAATTTATGTGAGAAAAGAGATGGTGAAGGAGGTGCTTCTGCCAACTTCTATTGGCGGCACTCTTTCCTTCCATTTTTTCCTGTCATCCCCCTTACCAGTTGCTGCCTGCTTTGCCACTAAGTAGTGCTTGCTCGAAAAAGCGTGACAGCAAAATGTCCTTTGTTTTGAAGTGTTTGCTCGACTATTAGATAACCGAACAGCAACATGTTTCTTAAAAGAAATAAAATTTATTTTTAAAAAATATATTAATTTTTTCCTTTTTTAATAAAAATGACTAAAATATGTAATATATATATATATATTAAAAGTTTTATTTTAAAACTTTATATATTTGACTAAGTTAAAATTTTTCGCCTAAAAGAAATATTTTTCTATCCAACTACTTATTTAAATTTTTTTTATTAGTAAAAATTGAATTTTTAATTTCTAATTATTAGAGAAAATTTAGAAAATGAAATGCTACAAATTGATCGTATTATAATTTTTTAGTCTTCTCTTCATGTTTTACCGAATTTCTTTGTGTGTTTATTGAATTCCCCTTCTGCCCCCAAATATTCCCTTTAGTCGTTATTGGATTTAGTTATTAATTAGAAATGCTTGTTTCAATGTGGATCTCATCCTTGGCGAGAAAATGTTCGAATGTAGCGTCAGATCAATCACAAAAGCTTTGCTACATTTCTCCTTTTTCTTTTAAGGGGGGCATTAGTTGACATCAGTGAAGAATCTTTTTTTTTTTTTTATAATTGCTACCCAAGGCTAGTATTGATTTACTTTGGCTCTTCTGAATGTTTATTTCACACCCGATATCACAATCTTCTATTAAAAAATTATAGCCAAAAGTAAATAAAAAAAAATTATGGCCAAAATTAAAATAAACAAGAATTGTATATACAATAGAGGGCTAGTAGGGAAGTAGACCAAGGGGTAGTGAATGGTTACAAAATTGTGAACAATAAGTGATATGGGCTCCAATTAAATTTTGAAAAATTACACAATCCTCCAATTGAAAAAAAATAAAAAGGTATTCAGATGGAAGTAACAGTCAAAATTTCTTTACATATATATTTGGATCTATATCCTTTTAAATTTCTTCTAGTACATAACAACTAATAATTATAATACAAACTGTCTATACCAATGGCTCAAGGGGGACTCTCTTTCTTTCTTGCAAGACCCCCGTGGCCTCAATACTTTTATTTTTCTCCACGGACTCTCTTTCATAATTTATAGTACTTATTATCTTTTTTTTCCTAAAGATATGGACAGTGACTGACTGAACAAGGGAGCTATTATATATGCTTTTATGCTGCTGTTTGAACTTGTGACTGTTATCCCATTTGCTGTATTGGCATCTCCTTCAACTAGTCCACGATTGGAGAAAATTAAATTTATTATCGGTGCCGCATTCACCTTTTTCAACAGTGCCTTTAACCTCTTGAATTACATGGTATCCTCAGACCATTATGCTCATGAGAAACCATACATCTCCAACTCTGCATTCCAGACACTTCCCACCTCACTCATAAGCATAATGGTATGAGGATACCATGCAATTCAAGAGGTTAGATGCACTGTTGAAAAAGGTGAATGCGGGCACCGATAATAATTTTAATTTTCTCCAATTGTGGACTAGTTGAAGGAGATGCCAATACAGCAAATGGGATAACAGTCACAAGTTCAAACAGCAGCATAAAAGCATATATAATAGCTCCCTTGTTCAGTCTGTCACTGTCCATGTCTTTAGGAAAAAAAAGATAAATAAGTATTATAAATTATGAAAGAGAGTCCGCGGGAAAAAAATAAAAGTATTGAGGCCACGGGGTTCTTGCAAGAAAGAAAGAGAGTCCCCCTTGAGCCATTGGTATAGACAGTTTGTATTATAATTATTAGTTGTTATGTACTAGAAGAAATTTAAAAGGATATAGATCCAAATATATATGTAAAGAAATTTTGACTGTTACTTCCATCTGAGTACCTTTTTTATTTTTTTCAATTGGAGGATTGTGTAATTTTTTCAAAATTTAATTGGAGCCCATATCACTGATTGTTCAAAATTTTGTAACCATTCACTACCCCTTGGTCTACTTCCCTACTGGCCCTCTATTGTATATACAATTCTTAGTTTATTTTAATTTTGGCCATAATTTTTTTTTTTGATTTACTCTTGGCTATAATTTTTTAATAGAAGATTGTGATATCGAGTGTGAAATAAACATTTAGAAGAGCCAAAGTAAATCAATACTAGCCTTGGGTAGCAATTATATAAAAAAAAAAGATTCCTCACTGATGTCAACTAATGCCCCCCTTAAAAGAAAGAGGAGAAATGTAGCAAAGCTTTTGTGATTGATCTGACGCTACATTCGGACATTTTCTCGCCAAGGATGAGATCCACATTGAAACAAGCATTTCTAATTAATAACTAAATCCAACAACGACTAAAAGGAATATTCGGGGGTGGAAGGGGAATTCAATAAACGCACAAAGAAATTCCGTAAAAAATGAAGAGAAGACTAAAAAATTATAATACGATCAATTTGTAGCATTTCATTTTCTAAATTTTCTCTAATAATTAGAAATTAAAAATTCATTTTTTACTAATAAAAAAATTTAAATAAGTAGTTGGACAGAAAAATATTTCTTTTAAGCGGAAAATTTTAACTTAGTCAAATATATAAAGTTTTAAAATAAAACTTTTAATATATATATATATATATATATTACATATTTTAGTCATTTTTATTAAAAAAAAAGAAAAAAATTAATATATTTTTTAAAAATAAATTTTATTTCTTTTAAGAAACATGCTGTCCGGTTATCTAATAGTCGAGCAAGCACTTCAAAACAAAGGGCATTTTGCTGTCACGCTTTTTCGAGCAAGCACTACTTTGTGGCAGAGCAGGCAGCAGCTGGTAAGGGAGATGACGGGAAGAAATGGAAGGAAAGCATGCCGCCAATAGAAGTTGGCAGAAACACCTCCTTCACCATCTCTTTTCTCACATAAATTAGAATTAGGATTATAAATTCAATAAAGTAAAATTATAAATGATATAGTGAATTCAATTACCCCTGAAAGGGAAGGCAAGGAGAAGTACAGAGAGAAGGGACACCATTAACGCCCATGCCATAATAATTCGGTTGTCCACCCTGTAAAATGAATAAAAAGAATAACTTACCGTAAGTATCTTGCTCAAACAAATACAAGTTTATAATATACTGATTGTTTGTTATGTACTAAGAAATGAAATTTTAAAAGAATATAAATCCATTTATCAGTAAGTTTTGTTCAATAATCTCCCAAATAGTCAAATCAATTAACGCACTCTTACATAGAGTCTGGTGGTATCGCATAGAAGATGAAGAATGGTTTTAGGTGTTATAGTTAGAATGAAAGATGAGCCCCTCCATTTCCGACTCATAACAAGGCCATCGATGTTGGACAAAGTGATTACTGACACACAGTCCTACGCGGACCAGAGGATCGATGGAAAGATGGCAGAAGCTGCATTCAGTAATAAAAGCTTCCTTAAATATATTACAAGATCTCTATTCTAAACCTAGGTGGGTTGGTAACCATTGCGGCCGCCACTTACAGACATTACGAAAACCCACACAAGAAAAAGAAGAACGGAAGTAGACAGAGGCATCACAAAAAACCCAAACAAGAAGAACCAGAATCGATAACAGAGAAGCAAATAGAGGCATTACAAAAACCCAGACAACAAGAACCAGAATCGATAACAGATTTAAAGATGAAAAACAGAGAAAAACCACCTCACATCCATCATCTGCACCTCTCTTTCTTTCTTTATTTTTTCTTTCTGCAACCCTCGACGCATCCCCGCCTGCCTTTTATGCATTGTGACTCTCATTCTCTCTTCCCTCAGGCGTACGAGTCGCGCAGGACTGAGGGCATGCGAGCGCTCCCCTCTCTCTCTTGTACGATATGCAACGTGTAACGGCATTCTTTGTGCCAGCGACAAGGTCTCGTATAATGTGCTCTCCATCATCCCTGTTTTATTATCCCAGATCATTTTCATCAGCGTTTAATGTGGATTTGGAGTGCGTTCGCTACGTTAGTTGCTCCGGGTAGCGCTTTTTTGTAGCAGCAGATATATATAATGGTTCTTTTATTCATTTGCAGAATTAATGGGTGTTTTTACCAGTACAGTACGGGGTATGAATACAGATAGATGCAGGATGAGCTAATTTATATAATTCGCAATTTGGAGATGTAAGAAATATGATTGTGCATAATAAGAAAAAAGATTTATTGTTTTGTTACGTAAGAGAGTGAGAAAAAAAAACTTTTTATTTATTTTGTCTGATATTAATATAATTAGTATAATTAAAATAATATGTTTTAAAATTATACATATTAAAATAATGCATAATTATTATAATAGATACTCCACTTTTTATCTTTTCATTTATCTTTTCTATCAAAATTAAAACTCAAATCAAATCAATATCTCTTATTTTTCCATATTCTCTCAATTATTTTCCCATGCCACATTGTGCTTTGGAGTAGAAACATTGCTCTTCATTGATAGAATTGAAGGAAAAGAAATGAATACTACTACACTGTGCTTCGTTATTCTCAAACACAATATATATCTTGACTTTCATGATTATTAGTATAATTTACATAAACGTTATATATAGACTTTCTTTTTTTAAAATTTTAATAGTTCGTTTAACTGGTTTAATATTTGAGATATAATTTTTTAATGTAAAATAAATAATATTAATACACGTAATAAATAAACTAAAATTACTAAATAAAAATTTAAAATTACACATTAATAATCAATAAGATGCTTTGATAAGATTTTAAAGACTCATGACTCTCAAAATATAGTGGCTTCCGCTTCGACGGAATAATCTTTCACTACTTATTCAATTGAACATTGCTCTCAGAACAATTTGGTACAGGACGAAAGAGAAAATTTAAACCCGAAGTTCGTCCGTCAGTAAATGTCGCGTGGACTCACGCACATGCAAAGGCTCGTGGCCCTCCAACTAAACTACTAACAAAAAAACGAGCGGAAATTCTGGTGCAACGGTGACAACGCGGTGCTTTTCGACCAACGACAAATCCGAATAAAAGAATTTTTTTTAAAATCTCTCTCTCTCACTGCAATATCCCGCGGACAGATGACCCTTTCTCTCTTTCTTTCGATCTCCACGCCAACTTCTCTTCCTCTGTACCTTATGTATTTTTTCTTTTTTCTTTTTTTTCAAGGAAAAAATCCGTCTCTCCACCTTACTCGAGCCCCTTCCAGTTTCTTCTCAAATTCCCTCTCAAGAATGTTAAGCGTAGTTTCACTTCGAGCGATATATTATAGCCTCTGCGTTTCTGCTGATTTTGATTCTGGCGTTAGCGCTTTTCAAGAATCCTGGTTGCACTTCTGGTCTGGTACTGAGTTTTAGTTTCTAATATGAATTCGAAAACTAGTTTAAATGTTATTCTTACTGCCTTCGATCTTCGGTTTTCTGTGAAAATAGGGGAACGGCAAGGAGAGTACTTGAAATTTTTTTTTTCTCAGGAAAATTATGAAATGGGGTAGAAGTAAAATTCGACTTTTTTGTTTTCTTATATCTGCTTCTCGCTTTTTACTTGGAGAGTTAAGCTCTTTTTTTTTCTTAAGCCTTTACATTTTTTTTTTCCAATTTTTGTTGTTAAATTCTTAAGTTTCAGATGGTTTATTATGGTAGACTCTGTTCAGTGATGCCACTTGATTGTTAGTTATTTTATTCAGTGCTTCGTTGTAGTGGAAAATAGAGGGAAATGTTAATTTTTTAGATATATGATTCATTGATTGCAAAGAAAAGTGATTTTAATAAGCTGAGTAAGAGAAACATAATGTCTAACTCCAGTGGGTTGTTTCTTGGTTGTCTAATTGATTGCAAATCTTTTAGCTTATTTCCTCCAGGGTTCCCGCAAGCTGCTTTGTGGGTTGTTGCTCTTTTCTTATATATTGTGTATTGTTGGAAATAAGTATGAATGATCTTCTATTTTAATAGGTTTGACCCTTCATGGGGATCATAGTTTTAGAGAATGTTAAGTAATTGTTTGGTCATTATTTTTTATTAGCGTAAGCTAAAAGATATCTTGCAATAAGTAAATGTCAATAAGTAAATATAGAGAATGTGAGTTCCAGTGGCTAAGTGGAAATTAGTACTGCTGCAGCAATTTTTGTCGTTGTGATTGGTTCTTGTTTCTTGGTCGTGATTTACAAACTAACGTCCTTCTGGTTTATTGAGGTTCTGGTGGTTCTATTCTGCATTGGTGGGGTAGAGGGGAGTCATTCATTTTCTAGGATTGGTTCTTGTTGATTAAAATTCAGCTCTTTCTCTGATCTGGATTGTAAATAATTTACTGATAAAGCATACTTTACTCATCATCATTGTGCATGGTCTTAATACTCCTGCAAAATCTTAGGGTTTTAGTTATTTATCCTTAACAACATATAGCTCCCTTCTGCATCCCTGTTCAGACATATATAGCAACAGTTTTACTTGACGTTTGACAATAGGCTTTGCTTTATCAATGAGGAAAATAGAAGGATAAGGGAATTGAAACATGGTGAGTTCCCCCCCCCCCCCCCCCCCCCCCACAACAACAGAAAAAAGAAATTTTTTTAGCAAAATAACAAATTTCATTTGAAGAGAAAGGGGATATATCCTCCTTAAGCAAAGGATATTAGAAAAAAAAAACAATGACAGAAATATAACTCAAGATAAGAGGAGATCTCTCAAATTTGAGCATATTTGCCAAGGAGACACCTGTAAAGAAACTAGGTGCAAAGCACCAAGAAGGAGGCCATACAATCCTGATCCATAATAAATCTAAGGAGAGGTCTCTTTAAATATCCAAGCATTTTACTCCAACTAATAGACCAAAGAGGGAAAGAACATATATATAACACATTACCATAAAACTTTGTCTTCCCTACTTCTACCAAAACCTTTAGAACTATCAAAAGAAGTTGCATCAAACTCTAAAGGTGTCCCAATATTATTCAAACACATCAAAAAGGCTATTCCACAGGGAAAAGGCTGTCGGGTGCAAGTACAATTGTTAAGTTAAAGCTACACATCATGCACATATCAGGATACAAAACTTCATTATGGCTGCATATATGCAACATGTCATTAGTGCAGATCATACTCTTCATATCCTAGTACCTTAGGTAGAGCCTCTGGTATGGAGGTAAACACCATAGCCATGAGTTTGTATTTTTAAAATTGGAATAACACTTGGAGCAACTGTAGATCAGCAACTTCCTTCACAAGTTGAGAAAACAATTGCAATAGTAAATGAGCTGGACATTATTTCTGGTAATTAAAATTTGAAAAAGGGGTGACCAAGTAGTATTGAGCAAATCACAATAACACTTACAAGTGCAGCTATACAAATGTCTATATCTTTTAGTTCACTAACTCTTTAATCTAAGAGCAAATCATAATAACACTTACAAGTGCAGAAGTACAAATATCCGTATCTTTCAGTTCTCTAATTCCTTAATTTAAGAGCAAAACCAACAATCTTGGCTTCTTTATGATGTGAGTGCTGAAGAATTGGGTGAACTTTATCGATTTGTATTTTCTTGTTATAAAGCCCTTATGCCCTATGGATGTAAACTTTGTTTTTGTCTTAAGTTAACCCAAAGTCATATAGTGTCATTAATATCAGTGGAAATTGCACTTATCCACTTTGATATTTGCCTCCGACTGCAATGTCTCCCCTAATCTTAGAAAAATGCAATTAACCCCTTGATTTATTAGTCCCATTGCTATAAGGCCCTTATCATCAAAATTTAGAAATTTGTATTATTAAAATTACTTAACTGCCCTTCTTGTTATTTACTATCAACTTTGTCCTCTTCTACATCTTCGCAAATCAATCTATCGATAGCCTTGATAGTCAGGGCATCGCTTTGATAATCACAGTTCTTCATATTGTCCGCAAGCCAAATCTCAAGCTCATACTTGTTCTCTTTTTCATTTTTTTTCCCCTCAATATATGTGGTTCAATGTATTTAAAGAGTTTGACTATTAATCTTGTATTTTAGGCTGATTGTGATATTCTCTAATTTAAAAATGAGGTATTTATAATATCAGAGAGACAAATGAAGATTGCTTTGCTAGATACTAGGACTTTCATTATGAACCAAGGCACTAATTTATTCATTTTGCTCAATTTATGATCAGGATGGAACTGTTCTTCTTATTTGTGACTTCCTATATGACGTCTTCTGGGTTTCTGTCTTCAAATGGTGGTTCCATGAGAGTGTGATGATAGTGGTGTGTGTTTCAAAAGAAATTACCATCCTTTACGATGCTTTATTTGATCTCACAACCACATGCATTTCCTTCTAAATTAGAGTGTGTAACTTTGTCTTTTCTGCACAGGTAGCTCGATGGGAGAAGAATAGATAAGCTGGTATCACATTCTACTAAAGATACTGTGCCTGTTCCATCTTTGGGGCGACCAACAGCGTCATTGGTTTTAGGGACATGAATTACCTGGGCTGCCAGGAGCATTTTTACTAAGGTTTAATTGGAAGTCATATATAGATCTCATATAATTTATATCTCTCTCTTTCTCATGCATCTTCAGCTTCCATGAACTATTAATATTCATTTTAGTTAACCGCTTGTGAAAGTCATGGAATATTTCAGACAGACACAGAGAATGGTTGGACTTGGATCATATTAATGGTTCATGAACCTAATTACTCTGTTGCCAATTTTCCAGGTATGATTGGTCGGCAAAGCACCTTAGGGCTGGATACTTCTTGTGGGCAATGACTGCTTATGGTTTAGGTATGATAAAGTTTGATCTGGTGATATTTTGCATGCTTTTATTGATAAAAAATGTTAGTGGAGCAATTTTCTACAAAAACCTATGGCCCCTTACAGTTATTTGAGGTTCCTTGCTTATTACTTACTAGAAATTTATCGGCTTCATGAATTGTGTGTATTGCATTTCTTCATTGTGATGGTAGATTTTTTAAATTATTTTATTTTCTACTATATGGCACACACAAGTAACCTGTGGAATTTGTCACCTTGTAAAAATGCCATATATTTAATATTTATTATATTTTATAAATAATAAATATGAAGTTATTTTAATCAAAATATGTATAATTATAACTTTCCATATATTTAATATTTATTATATTATATAAATAATAAATATAAAGTTATTTTAATGAAAATATGTATAATTACACCTTTTCTTTGTGTTGTTGAGAAAGTTAGTGGAGGGCATTTTTATTTTATTTTAGGAAAGGGAAATGTAATTCTTCAAAACAAAGAAGGATTATATAAGTTGAATATTTCCTAAAAGAAAGAAAATAAATTATTGTAAAAAAATTACTTTTGAAGTTATAACAATAAAATTTTTTTTAAAGATAGGTTATTCTCCAATTTCATAGGAGATAGCTTAATTATATGCATCCTTGTCTAGTTTGAAAAATTATATTACCCTCCTCAAAAATTAAAATAAAACTTACAACTGAACTCAAAATTAACCAAAATATCATTACATGATTAAGATTGTCACTTTTTTAAAATTTAGTAAATTTTAAAATTTATTTATTAGAAATAAAAAATTATTAAAAACATTCTCACCAAAATACTTTCAAGCTTATAAAATAGCTAGGAACTACTTAGTTAGTCCAAAAACTTAAATTTCTTTAGCAATTTATTATTATGATAACATGTGATTTTGCGTTTTGATATGTCTTGAGTCCATATATATTAAGACAAACTCCACTTTTTTAAAAATCAATTTTCACACTCAACAGTCTTAGCGAATCTGATCGGTTTTAGAATCCCAAAAGACTCTAGTAGCACACTAATCTTTTTTGTTTTTAAAATAAAATGATTAGAAAAATAATACTAGTAAAACTCACCTAAGGATGATCATAGGTAGATATTATAGTCTCCATTTCTAGATTCATACCCTAACATGTATCAAATCATTCTTATTCTCCCGAAATGAACCCATTTATTTAAAGAAATTTTAAAATGAGCAAATTTTTCTTAAATTGATACTTATCTACATATAATTTATTCAGAAATAAACATTAAAAAAAATTAACGGTTGGTATTATCTAAACACACAATTAATATAATTTAAAATCACATAAATACATTATATATATATATATATATATATATTTATAATCTCCAATCCCAGACTCACAGATTATGAATATTTTGATAATCTCTAACCTCACATCTTATCTAAAATTGAAGTCCGGCATTCACCCCACCAAAAAACAGGAGATATAATTATTTAAAATAATAATAGGATTATTTCAATTGCTTGATAATTATAATAATGACTTATATGTCATGTTACCATCCAACTTCGCATATCCTAAACTTTGAAATCTATTTCAAAACGGTTCTTAATTCTCTCAACAAGATTTTTAAAGCTTAGTAGTCTAACTAATATTTTGAATTGAAACACCTGTTTCCTTTTTCTATTTAATCTCTAACCCTCTTTATATATTGGTTATATAGGAACCTAAGGAGAGAAAACCATAAACTTCTTTGGTCTCTCATTTATATTTTCCAATTTTTTCTTTACTGATTAAACTATATAATTATCCTATAATATAGACCTTTATGATTCAAGAAAACAATCTCTTTTTCTTATCAACTGAGTTTGATTTCTATGAAAGACGTTGAAAGGAAATTTTAGATGCCCCAAATTGATATATGGGTGTACAGCCTTAATATCCTTAGGGTAGGGAATTTAATTTCAAGTAAAGTTTGAGGGCACCTCTAATACAAACATTTAGTTAGTTGATCCTTCCATTAAACATTTAATCATATATATTTGGATTGATGCAACAAGACCAAGGAGAGGTTTTAGATGCTTTATTTTTTTCGTCCTACGTTTGTTGATGGTCGTCGTTGCTATGTTAACAATGGTGGCAGAACATTATCATATTGGCACCTCTTCATTGCTATAAACTTCAACTGGTCAGACTTGATCATAAATAAAGAAGAGTTAATCATGAATAATCTCATAGGATGAGTGTCACACCCGAAAATGCGACTGCGTGGCGCCTTTTATTCTCAAAAGAAATTCTTTATTTAAAATGAAATCGAAAACTAAAAATCAAAATTGAAATAAGATAAAGTAATGGGTTCAGGAGTCGCCACCAAAATTTTAATTTTTAAAAGGCAAAACTTTGGAAAAGCCTTTATTTGGAAAATGGTCTACAAACCAGAAAATGGATTCGGGAGTCGATTGTGAGTGGGGAAGGTGTTAGGCACCTCATTACACCCGTTACTAAGAACGGTTACCCTAAGTTAGTTGTGCAACAATAAAATGGCCTACATTCTATTTTAACTCTCCCTACAAATCACATGCGAAATAGGAATAAAGAAATAGAAGGGAATAAAACCAAAAGTAGAAAAGGGAATTAATGTTAAAATAAAAGGCAAGGAAATTTAATAATTGAAATAAAAAGGAAAGAAAAGAAATTTAGAGAAAAATATTTTATTTACAAGGACGGACTTGACTTAAGATGAGAGCCTAGGGCCTACGTACCCCTTAGAAGGATCAAAGTTCACGTAGTTCGATTGAGGTTGAATTTAATTGATGTTTTGTTTTTGTTTTCGTTTTGTTTTTTGTTTTTTGTTTTTTGTTTTGTTGTTTTTTTTGTTTTGGATTGATTTTGTTTTTTTTTTGTTTTTACTTTTAGCTTTTATTCTTTGTTTTGTTTTATTTTGTTTTTTGATTTTTTGTTTAGTTCATTTTTTTTGTATAAAGCTAAAGAAAATAAGAATTACTTTTCTTTTTAACAAATAAAACGAACTTAGAATTGATCGATGTGTTTTGATTTGCTAAAAGTTAGAATAATTTTACTTCTTTGCACTTCTTGCCTTTTCTTTTCTTTTTTTTCTCTTTTCCTTACCATTTTTCAATTTTTTTTGGTTCCTATTCTCCCTTTTTATTCCCTCTTTTTTTATTTGGCTTTTATTATTATTATTATTATTTTTGGGTTTTTTGTTTTTATTTTATTGATTTATTTTTTTTGTTTTGCATTTTTTTATTTTTTATTTTTTTGTCTCTTTTTGTGTTTTGCAATTTTTTGTGTTTTTGTTTTTGTTTTGTTTATTTTCATTATTATTTTTTTTGGTTTTATTTGTTTCGTTTTTGTTTTTTTTTGTTTTTTGTTTTTTTTGTTTTGTTTTATTATTATTATTTTCTGATTGTTATTGCATATCTTTCGTTTTTTTTAAAATCTTTATTGTGTTTGTTTCATTTTCTGTTTTTTTTAATTTTTTTTTACTTTTTATTTATCCTCTCTCTTTTCTTTATTTTATTACTTTTATCCTCTACTTTTATTTCTCTTGCTTAGATTTCTCCTACTTTCTCTTTTTTTCTTTGTTATTTATTTTATTATCCCCTTTTTTTAGTTCTCTTCTCTGCTCCCTCCATTTATTTCTTTAATTTCTTGTTTTGGTCCCTTTCTTCCTTATCATTTTGTTTATTGTTACCTGTTTGTTGGTTTATGTTCTTTTATTCGTTTGTTGTTTTATTCTTTGTTTTTTATTCTTATCATTGTATTTGTTATATATTTTGTTGTTATTGTTATTATTTCTTCCTAATTTCCCCCTTTTTTTTTTTTGGTGATTCAGTTTATTATATTCTTTCTTATACTCCTTCTCCTTTTCTTATTCATCTTTTTCCTTATTGGTTTACTTAGGAGACCAAGCCCAAACAAAATCCGCATTTTTTGTGTGCAAAACAATTAAATCCTTAAGGCTCAAAATGATCTTCTTTCTTTCTCCTTTTTATTATTAGGACTCGCTCCTCTTCCAATTTTATTTTGCGGTTGGCTTATTATTATTATTATATATACCTATTTTTTTTTAAATAAAAAAAAAACTCTTTTTTGAATGAGGCCCTTGAAGCCCAAAACATTGAAATATGAATTTAAAATCCCAGAAGGCATCAAGGAAGCTATATCGCCGCACATGGCCTTCTAGTTTGTGTCTAGCTGTCTGAGGGGATATAGAGTCCCACACGACTACCCTAGTAAGGTAAAAATAAAATTGGAAATGAAAATAAATAACAAAAAAATAATAATAAAAAAGAAAACAGATAATAAGAGAGAGAGGAAAAAGAAAGAAAAAAGAAAAAAGAAAAAAAAAGAAAAAAAAGAAAAGGGGAGAATGGGACACAAAAAAAACGCAAACAACCAGATAATATGTGATAGTGTGTGCTTGGTGTGCAGTCATACTCTAATACAATATTTCAATTACATTCACAGGACTGATAGAATTAAACCAGAAACACATTACGCTCTATCCCCTTTTCATGTTGAGAAATAGAGAACCATCTTCGGTGCATCGCGAGCTTGGGGCACTCCTTCATTAGCTCCACCAACTCGTAGATTTATCAAGCAAACAGAAACACAAGGAAACGTTTGAGGGAGCAGCTTAAACTATTTCAAAATCACATCATACAGCACAGAATTCATTATTTTAGATTAATACTGTGTTAGGCATTCCTTATATGAATTCACACTCAAATGAAATAATCGTTACAGTGGCTCAGAACTTGGGTTGAATAGCACTTCTCAATTAATAAAATATCGCATGAGTTTTCCCCTACATGAAACTGCCCCAGTTGCTACCTTCACATTAATTATGTACGCCCCATAAACAAATTATAAACCCTTACTATCAGCAAACAAAGGCGAAACCAGAGGACCCAGTGACGAAATTAAGCAATCAATCAAATGTATGAGGGATGATACTAACTACTGAAGTGTTATCCACATATCTTATATAACCCAACATGCATCTGGGGGGATAGACAAGAAATAAACTAAACACAGATGAGTGTAACCAGGGGCGAACCAGGGGCTATCCAGTTAAACGAAATCGACCAGAGGTAAGATATATGATACAGCCCTCTAAAATAAATTCAGTAATCAAGACAAACGGCAATAGAACGGAAACCAAACCAGAAATTGCACATAACATTTCGAGAACGAAATGAAACAACACACAAAACCAGAGACGTAGAAAAAATATAATTCAGTAATGCAAGCGAGAATCCAAACATTTGGAATTCGGGCAAATCAAGACAAACAACAATTAGATTAATGCATTTTCTGCAATCTAAGACCAATTATTTTGCAAAAATGAAACGGGATAGAATAGAAAACGGACCTGTATCTTTACTGGAGTCCGAAGTGCTTCGCGTGCCCTCGAGACCACTCCGCCTCTCTTTGCCTTTTTCATGCTTACGTTGTTTCTTGAGGCTGTTCCTCTATAACCCAATAGTGATTTGAACCCTCCGAGGAACTTTCCCTTATTGCGTTTTCCTCGATCGCCCACCGGAAAATCAGAGGTCAAAGACATAACTCCCTCTCCTTTTCACAGCTCTTTTACCTGATCAAAACCCCTTTTCCCTTCGGCCTCCTTCGAATTCTCAATCCCGGACCAAATCCTGCAGAAATTTTTCTCAGCCCTTTTTTTTTCCGTCTTCCTCGCTCGATTTTTCCCCCAGAATCCCTTCGTCCAAACACGAAAAACCTCCCGCAGTGATTTTCACTCGACCCCCCTTAGCCTCTCCGACTCGCTCTCTCCTCTCTTCCCCCCTCCAAAAACCCCCTCAGCGTCTCCCTTCCCTCTGCTTTTATAGACGAGGGCCTCTGGTCCCCCCATCTCCGTACGCCCTCTGCTCCACCAATTCCAGCGTTTCCACTCGCGACTCCCTCTCGTACGAATCGCGTCACCTCGCCTCTGGAGTGGTCGAGCGAGGGGACGCCAGAGCAGAGAGAAAAAGGGGGGGGGACCAGTGAGCATCTAGGGTTTCCTCTCTTCCCTCTGTTCTTTTCCTTCGGTTTTCAGAAATTCTCGATGCATTAGTGGGTTCGGGTTAGGGAAGCTGGAGGCCCGATGCATTAGTGGGTTCGGGTTAAAGAGGCTGGAGGCCCAGAACTCATGGATGGGCTTATTCTCTTTTAGTTTTTCTCTCTTTTTTTTTTTTTTTTTTTTATTTCAGGCCCAATTTCGGATTAACTTTGGGTTGAACTCCCCCTTTTTTTTTTTAAACAAAATGGGCCTATTCTCTTTTAGTTTTCTCTTCCTTTTTTTTTTATTTCATTTATTTTGGATTTTTGTTACTCTCCCCCTTTGATATATATATATTTTTATTTTGGATTAATTGGCATTTACTCTTTTTTTTTTTAATTTTAAATTTAAGTCCCTTTTTTTTATTATTATTTATTTTTTTTCTAGCTTATTAAACTAAGAGGATTTTTTTTTTGGATTTTTTTTTATTTTCATTTTTTTTATTATTTTAACTTTATTATTATTTTTTAGATATACCCGGACAAAATACGGTGTTTACAATGAGAACTAAAAACAAAAATTCTTACAATTTTATCACATAGATCTCCTCCCATAGACAAACTCACGAGTTATGTAAATCTTAGTCTGGCTAGCCAAAACCTAAAATTTGAGAACATTGTGAGTGAATGAATATAATTAGGGAAAAAATTAAAATTGTGAAATAACTTATGTACATATCATGATGTGCCAACACATGCCTCATGCAACCTAACTACATTAGGATGCCTGACAATTTTCATAACGGATATCTCTATTTTAATCTATAACAGGATTTGATTTATAATGGTTGATATTAAGGGTGGGATTCAAAACAAAAGGGAGAACACTTGGCAATATCAGTGCTCACTATATTTGCAATTAATTTTCATCCTAGTTGCTGTTGTTTAACCTATCATATGAACAAAAGGATGCTCTTAGATTAAAGAAGCATAACGATGTAATGGAGAAAGCAAGGTTAGGAATAATAATCATTAACAATAATAGAATGTAGCGGAGAACAGCGGACTTTTGTTCCGAACACAACAATCAAAAGGAAAATAACAATGCAATTTGTGAAGCCATCCAACTCCAATGCATAGCCTAGTTGAACAAATCAATAACATAGTTTCATATGAAGAGTGTGCTTCATTTACATACCTTGACATGTACTTGTGATAAATTTTTCATTATTTATTCTTTCATTTCATTATCTTTTAAACTTTTTTTCCCTACGACCTCCTTCTCCATTTGTTGTTGCATCCATTCCGATGGTATAGGGATCAATTATTGGATGTCCAGAATTAAATTACCTTAATGCTTACCATCCTTTTGTGTTGTAGATGTAAACAGTTTAAGATTCAAAGCAACAACGTCGTATTATAAATAAATGATACTTGTGATTTTTTGGACATGTAAACAGGCTAAAATAATTTAGCCAAAATTTTATTGAAATATAAAAAACAAAATAAACAAGCTAGACTTGCTCCTGTAGTTTAATATGTCCAACATCTTTGTACGCATTGAGATCAACACCCTTTACCTGAGCATGAATCACTTACAATCACTGGTTGTAAAACGGTCATAGTTGATGGACAAAATTACATTACAAAACCTTGCAGTTAAGATATTAACAGGAAAAGACAAAGACTGAAATTATAGTTAGACTTGAGTAATTATGGCTTTGTAATGCATGAGTCGAAGTTTATGTACCTAGCATGCTATTCAAGTTTCCTTTGAGCAATTGTTATGCATCTGTTATGTTAAGTTTAACATTTTGGGAAGAAAAATTGCAAATTTTGTGCCTCAAATGGGTCTTAGGCAAGGAGATCCCTTATCTCCTTACCTATTTATTATCACGGCAGTGTTTTATCTAAAATGATCAATAAAAATGGTACCCAGGGTGATTTGAAAGGTATAAAGTTGGCAAGGAGTTGCTCCATACTAACACATTGCCTATTTGTGAATAATTCGATTTTTTGCAAATTGGGAAAACTACTTGCCTATGAAAAACATCCTTAATGAGTATTGTTCAGCCTCGGGACAGCTTGTCAATTTGGAGAAGTCATGTAGTCATGTGTTTTTCTTTTTTTCTTTTTTTTCCTCAAAGAACGCCCCAGATATTCAAAGACTTTCTCTACGGTATTCTTGGTGTTACATTAGCAAACCCTTTTGGTAGATACCTTGGTCTGTCAGTCCTTTGGGGGAAGTCCAAAATTGAAGCCTTGGCCTTCGTTAGAGATAGAACTAGGAGTAAAATCCAAGGTAGGAAGCAGAACTTACTATCACATGCAAGAAGAGAAACTCTAATTAAATCAGTTGCTAATTCAATCCCAACTTTTCTTAATGATGTGTTTTCTTTTTCCTAAGAAGTCATGCCAAGACTTAGACATCATTATTGCTAACTTTTGGTGGGGTCAAAAGAAGAAGGAAGGGAGAATTCATTGGGTGGTTTGGAAGAAGCTTGTACTCCCTAAGGTAGATAGGGATCTTGGTATCGAGGAAATTGAGAGCTCTAATGTTAAACAATATTGGTGGATAATGAAATGTCCAAATGAGTGGTGGGTAAAAATACTCAAGGGGATTTACTTCCCCAATTCAAATTTCATGATAGCAGAAAAATGCCTGAGAGCTTCTTAGGCTTGGGCAAGTGTTTTTGAAGGAAGGAAGTCGATTGTTGATCATATTTGTTGGAGGGAGGGCTATGGTTTAAGCATCAAGTTGTGGAAGGACCTTTGGATTCCCTACCTATCCAATCATAAAATTACCCCTGAAGTTGCCTTTGAGATGTTTAAAAATTGCCACGTTGCAGAATTATTTGTTAATGGTAAATGGGATCTTTCTTTAATTGAAGATTGGTTGTCTTCTCCTGAAATTAAAGCTATAAAACGCATTCCTATCCCTAGTTGTAATAAGGATGATTGTGATGGAAAGGGTGAGAATTATTCTGTAAACAAAGGCTATAGTATGGCAAAATCTTTCTCTCTGAATATTAACCATCATGGCCCGAGTTCTTTAACCTCAACCCTGATATCTCTTTGGAAATTGCTTTGCAAGTTGAGTCTCCCACCTAAAATAAAGCGTTTCCTTTGGAGCCTTAGTGGTGGTGCTATGGCTACAAAAGAATGTTTTTGGAAGAAGTACATTGCTTCTCCTTGTTGCCCTTGCTGTTCGTTGGAGGTGGAAACTATTGAACATCTATTATTACTTTGCACGTGGGTTTAGAAGGTTTGGTTTGGTTGTTCCTTAGCTTTAAAAATTGATGACATGAAAATCTCTGGAATTTGACTTTGATTAAATTAGATGCTTTCTGATGTTGTGTTGGATGATTATGCAAAGGCATTGATTGATATGCTTTGTTGGATGATTTGGAAGTCTTGCTGGTCTCTGGTCTTTTATAATATCATTCCATATCCACTCTTGAAGGAATACTGGAAGGTTAATGGATAGGATAGTAATTAGACTTTTACTAATGTTAATCATCTTATTGAGGGGACAGGCTAGAAACCTTCAGGTTATAACCAAATCAAAGTAATATAGATGGGATGTTTGTTGAAAAATTAGGCAAAGTAGGTTTGATGTTACTTTTAGAGACTGCAATGGTGCAATTATTGAATTCAATAATGCCCCTTGTTCTATAATATCGACCTTTATGAGTTTTTTAAGACTTTGTTTTGTTATTTGAATGATAATGTCGTCTTCAAGAGAAATTTTTTTTTTTCCTTTAAGCAATAATATTTGGACTCGCAAGTAAAGGTTGTCCAAATGATTGCGGCCATGGCAACAGCCTAGTTCGGTCTTTGGGAGAAGTGGGCATGAAGTAGAATAGCGAAAAAAATGTGATATCTTTTCCTGCTTAAGCTGAAATTGTCTCAACACGTCACTGTGCTTGCCTTCTAATCGACTTTCTAAAATTCCCTTTTATTTATATTTTAACGCTAACATTTTCTATTCAATCTTTGTTTTTAAATTTTTATCTTATGGAACAAAGGTTTTTGGTTTTGTTTTTTTCTTTCTTTTGTGTTGATAAGTTATATATTTAAGAAATTATAAGATTATTCTTGGGTGAACCTATCCATTCCAAATAAATATATGATATCGCCATAATATATGTTCAGAATATTGAATTTTTAAACAAATTAAATGCTAACTTTCATAAAATATTAAAAGAATTACTTTTTATAATATTTTAATTTATGTAATAGTCACCAAAACCTTCACATTCAAGATACTAAAAATTTCCAAATATCAGTATATCCAATGCTATAGAAAGAGACCTTTCATTGGGTTTACTCAACTGAAATGGCAATCCAAAGGCAATGAAAGGATAAGTGGAAATTTTTTTTCACAATCAACCATTGTTCATCGATTAAAAAATAATTTACTATTTGAAATAAAATATCTGCATTAAATAACTCCAATCTTGTTATCATAAAGTGCATCATTATTAGCAATATTTGGCCATTACAACATGTTGCTCTTAAGTCCACGAGATAGCACCATTGTCGGCACAAATAAATTAGAATCAATAGGGAGGGTGAGGGGGATGTTGATGCCTTTATTCAAGATGGACAACCTTTAAAATTGTTCTTGCTTGTTTTATAATTGTTTTGTATGTTTTTAAGTATCAATTAGCACTTAAACCGATGATTGATGAATATCTAGAACGTTTATTTCCGACGACTGTTTATAGTAAAACAAAATTCAAATTTAACATCATCAAGATTGATAACATACTTTGACAAAATCAAGATACATTAATCTTTCCTTCAGATTGCAAAAGATTGTCATAAGATTAGATTTTTTTTTACGCAGTCTTCTCAATAGTAAGCAGCAACCTATTGGCAACTGAATGGAAAACATGAACAATGCTTTATAGTCGATTATCTTAAAAAAAGAAAATCAAATTTCATGTTGGTCAGTGTGTTGTTAGTTAGTTGCTGGCTATTTTATGAGTCTGTGTTCACAGTTTTGTGTCATGTGTGTTTGGTGGTTTTTTTGTTTTCCATTTTAGCCATTATTTTGATTTTTTTTTATCCTGGTTTTAGTCAATGTTTTATTTATTTATTTATTTTTTTGGGGTTCCATTTTGACCTACTGATGGGCCAACTTTTCTCATCTTGTACCATAATTTTAAATGATAAACAAAAATAGAGCAAGAGCAAGAGTATCTCTCCGACTCTTTTCAGTTGAAATCAACATGGTATTCAAGCCAGTGTTGAAGCTCAACCAATTGTTTTTGAGTTTGGCTCTCAACCTTCAATAATCATTGGTGTCTTCGAGTCCGGCTGTCAAGGTTCGATAATCATTAGCATCTTCGAGTCTCTCAAGGTTTGATAATCACCAACGTCTTTCCATGGTTGGTCACTCATTCATCCAGTTCAGCCACGAGAGGATTGAATGTTGAAAGCCTAGAAGGCTGCGAAGCTTTGTCTATCACTGGCACTGGTTCTCCCTCTCCCTCTCCTTCTTCTCCTTTGCCTTCTCACTATGGCGTCACTACTACTGTTATTAAAACAGTGGTCCTTCGCCCATTGTCAAAACAAGCCCCAAGCTCAATGGAGATAACTATCTCCAGTGGTCATCAAGTGTTATAATATTTTGATAAGTGTTAAATATAAATGGTTTTCCATAGATTAAATTAAGTAATTGAGTCCAGTTTCTATGATTTTGTTATATCTTATGTTTGATTTAATCAGGAATGGTTGAAAGTGGAAAAGCATGAGACAATCAATAAGAAATTAGCCATTTTTAGTGAGGAATATGAGCTAATCATGTTGGTGAGCATGGCATGTAAAAGGAATTTCTAAGCAAATTAGAAACCTGTATAGGCTGGCCATATAAATCTATACGGGCAAGCTAGGTAAATGGATAATTTTGACACAAGTTGCCTATGTGCAACTAATTTTAAAGTTTTTTGTGAGAAAGCTTTGAATTTTGAAAGGAAAAAGAAAAGACTTAGAGACACAGAGATAGGAGAAGGAGAGGAGATTCAGAGAAACGCTTCGAGAATTTGTTAAAAATCTAAAGTTTGTGCTAAAAAATCACTCAAATTTACTTTTAGTTTCATTTTTACCTTTTCTCTTTTTAATTTGGATGATGGATTTATTTATTTTCATTGTTGCTTTTTTTGTTTTCATCATGTGTAGCTATTGTAATGATTCAGTAAATAAGAAATTTAAAGTACTAAGAAATTAATTAAAATCAATAATTAAATAATAATGAAAGTGGAGCGTAAACTAAACTAATGGAAATGATAAAAGAATTAATGACAAAAAAAATCATAATAAAGACCTACAATTATAACAATGGTAATAATCAATTTATTTAAACAAAATTATGTGAATTTTTTTTATTAGGTGAAATTAAGATTCAAGATTAAGTTGTAGTTATCGTGGTTGAACATTGCAATCTCATAAAACCTAAGGTCAAATTTGAATAGGGCCATTCTATTATCTTTTTCTTTCATCTTCTAGCCCACCGTCAGAAATGCTCAATGACCAAAGTGCACCTTCTGAAATTTTCTTCAGCCCTTATATATATATATATATATATATATATATATATATATATATATATATATATATATATATATTCCAAATTGCTGTTAAAACCCCTTGGATATTTTCTTGAGGAAGTATCCAGAAAAGCCCACGTGTTCCTAGCTTCTCTCTTGCTCTATGTATTTTTTTTTTTTCGCTTTCTGATCTAGTTTATGAGGGTAGCTGCGCAGCTTCATTCCATTTTTACCTGCTGTGCTCTACTTTTCATTTAGCCTTCCTCTTTTTTCTGTCAACCGAAGCCTTTTTTCCCCCTGTATTTTTCATTCAACTTCTCATCACGATTTGTGCTGGTCAAATGCTTCCTTGGAGCTCAAATCTTCTAGCTTCCATCTCCAACCTTATGACCGTGTTGTGATCGTTATTTTCGTCTCTCATTGACCTAAACCAATGCAGACTGAGAAGTTCCATTTCTACCACTTCAGCTGAATAAATTCCTGGTTAATTTGTCTCCTTCGGGCTTCCTTCTCAGCTTAATGGTTCATGGTCTTTTCTCCTATGTTTCTATATATCTTTTAATTTGTATTCGGTTCTATGCTTTGTGATTGGAGCTTCACTTCATTCTTTTCATCCTTTCTATTTGTCAAACCCATTTCATGTGTTTGAAAGTCTCAACAATCATGTAATTTCATGAACTCCCTCTTCGTTGACTGATTTCAATCTTCAATTTCTCCCTATTCGAATTTCAGCAGCTCAATGCATTTTACTTCCTCATTGACGAGTTCTACCTTTCAGCTCTATACCTGAATGTGAGCTTATACTAGGGGTTCCAAGTGAAGTTATGTCTTTGGCTGTGTGGAAATCATCTTAGGTTCCAAGGCTAATTGGTTAGTTTTTACAAATGTTGACCATTCATTGTTAAAAAAACAATAATAATAATAAAATTTCCTTTATGCTCTCTTATTGATTAAAATGTGGGATGAACTTAGAGGGAATCTGATATGTGCAAAAGGATTATTCAACTAGGTGATTAAGGAGCTTTGCCTCATTTCCATTCTTCATGCTAAAATCGTTAAAACCTTAACATTTTTCTTGCAACAACATAAATTAACTAGGTGAATAAGCAAGAGTAGTATTAAAATCGGGAATGGGAACTTAATAGGAGATAATCAATTAAGGTAAATTGAGCATTAAAATTAACCACTAGGATTGGGAATTAAGAAGAAAGTAAAACAATCAAGATCAAGTTGGGGCATATATGGTGGCAAGAGTTTTTTTTAATAATAAAGTAATAAAAATTCATATTGAAACATAGAGATCTTGCAAGGGTATTAAATAAATTAAATTGATAAATGGACGTGTTATAAGATAAATTTACAAACTTAACCTTATAAAATGAAATAACTTAAAATTGTGGGGTCAAAGGTAATTAACTAATGACTTAAGTTCTGAACGGGAAATAATGATTTTAGAATAGGTCTTTTTGGTTGGTGTATGTTATAATTTTTTAGAGTAACACTTAAACCTTGTTGCAAATTAATATGTAATAGGAATTTAATTGATCTAACAGTAGAAGTAGGAATCACAAAAATAAGTTGACATGGAACAAAATAATAATAATAAAACCAAACAAAATAATGAATTTAGTTGAGTATAAATGTGATACTAGCAGTAGAATAGGATTTCATTTAATTTAAGACAATTTAGATAAGAAGGATATGAACCAAGTTGTAGTTAATGTAGTAGTAAGACTAACCAGAGATAAATTAAGAAGTTGATTGGTGTAATAAACAAATGAAGAATAAACTGTGTCATTGGAATTTGAATGAAATGTGGTATTTGTGTCCTAGGATACTCTTCGGGTATTTCTTCGAAAGGATTTAGGAGTTTTGGACTACTACTATGAGTAGATAAGAAGGATATGAACCAAGTTGTAGTTAATGTAGTAGTAAGACTAACCAGAGATAAATT
Organism: Erythrophleum ivorense; assembly: GCA_026724425.1. Lineage (NCBI taxonomy): Eukaryota > Viridiplantae > Streptophyta > Magnoliopsida > Fabales > Fabaceae > Erythrophleum > Erythrophleum ivorense. The sequence goes on along the minus strand of JAIUCV010000036.1, from coordinate 704,662 downwards.
AAGAAGTTGATTGGTGTAATAAACAAATGAAGAATAAACTGTGTCATTGGAATTTGAATGAAATGTGGTATTTGTGTCCTAGAAATACTCTTCGGGTATTTCTTCATTTACTTTTGGACTACTACTATGAGTAGATCATAAAATATGATACGTTTCTAACCTTTTTTTTTGTTTTACTTTCTTTATTTTGTTTGAATTCAACGTGTCCGTGGAATGGACATCTTAGGTAGTGATTCCTTATGTGTATATTATTATTGTTATATCTTTCGAACTATAATATGTTATACTTGCTTGTGTTACCATATGAATGAAAGTTAGTTGATGATGCCTTAGTCGTTTAAGCATTCAATTAAACTAAGATTGATTCAATATAGTAAAAGTCAACCCTAGGTCATTCTTCCCAAGGAGCAATTTAGGAGTTAGTTTGAATTGATTCTAGGTGCTTATTTGATGTTTGAAATATTATGCAAATTCTAGAAAACTATCTCTATGTTAGATGCAAAATTGATTGAACTAAATGCATGCAATTGGGGGGTTTTAATTAAGAAATTAAATTTCAACTAAAAGAGAAAGAAAAACTAAACAAGTAATTAAACTAGATTGCTCTAAATTGAAAATAAAGTGATTGTGAAAATGTAAAGAACAAACAGGAGGCAACCAAAGTTTTGTAAGGAGATTTCGACTCTCATTACTCACCAAAGATTGATTAAGACTAAGAGAAGTGATTAGACAGTAGACCAATTAATTTAATTAACTTAATCCAAGGATAGGAAACCTTAAGCTCAAATGTATATCACTTGACTTAATTAGGAAATCCTTAACTAATTCAAGTAATTTACAAGTAATTAAGCCAATAAAACCCATCAAATCTTTCAACAATTGGATTCAATTAATTCTGAAAATTTGATTTCAATTACCTAATTGAACAATTAAGCAATTATACTACCTAATTCAACAATCAAGTAGCACAAAAGACTAAGATATGCAATTGAAATCATAATGTTAATCAAATTAATGTAAGAGAACTCAAACATCAACCCAATCAACATTATAAGGTTTAGAAAACTAAAATTCCAACAACTATAAAACATAATTTCAATCCCAAATAACACTAATTCCAATTACAATCCAAAACAAAATCATTGTCTAACCTAAAACTAGGTTTCAACATTCATTCCATTTAAAAATTCTTAAAACTAAAAAATCTCTAAGTTCTTGAAATTGAAAGAGGAAAAGGTAGGAAAAAATAAACTCCCCAATGGTTTTCAATCCAGGTAAAATTAAGAGCTCAAGCCTTCCTCCTCCATGCTTCACCTTGGTGCCACCTTCAATTAAGCTTCCATGAAATTGGTGCCTCTACACTCCTTCAAGCTCTCTGCCATGAAGAGATAATGAAGGAGAATAATGTTGAATGATGGTGGTTCAGCGTTCTGGAGTGGCAATGTGCAGTTCGAATGGCAAAGACAAATGAAGAAGCAGCAAATTTTTGGTCCAGACGTTGACTCCCTTCAAGTTCGAAAAGCAGAAGAAGTAGCAGCTCCTCTCTCTGCGTCTTGGGTCTGGCGTGCCTCTGCTTCCTGGTCTGTTTCAGTACCAAGGCTAGAAAGATCAAAGTAGCAATTCTCTTCAGCGCCGAAAAGGAAGAGGAACCAATGAAGAACGAATGAAACAGCAACCTCCTTCAGGTGTTCTTCAGCGTGAAATCCGAAGAATGAATGAAGAAATAGCCATTCGTCCTTCTGGTTCAGGCGCGCTTCTTGCTGACTCAAGTCCGAAAAATCAAGCCAAATGAATGTGCAGCAATTTGTTCTTCTCCAGACGCTAGCGTATTGTGTGCAGTACAAAGACCAGAGAAGAAAAAAACGAAGCAGCCCACTCTCCTTCCAGTTTTCGGCGCCTTCTCCGTCTCGTGCTCTCACCAATCCCACCAGTCAAGTTCGAAAAATGAATGAACAAGCTCTCCAAAATTCCTCTCCCCCAGGCACCTCTGCTTTGTGTCCGAAAAAGTGAATGGATGAATTAGTCATTCGTCTCTGCCTCCAAGTCCAGTGTCTCCCAGCTGCTGAAATCCCAAAAGGAAAATGAATGAAGCAGCCAGCCTCCTTCCTCAGGCGCAGCTTCTCCTTTGACTTTTCCACACAAGAAACAAAATAATGAAAACCTAATATTCTATTTACAAAATTGCCATAATCAAGTATTTAATAAAAATCAAAATTCTGCTCCAATCTTAACCCTTGATCCACTTTAATTCTTCAATTCACTTGCGCAAAAATTCTGCATAAATTTAATGAATGTTTTAAAGATTGAAAATATTTAACCCATCAAAGAAATATGGAAAATAAAATATTAACAATTTAAATCTAAAAATTCTCCTAATTAATTCAAAATTATATTATTTTCTAAAATTGACCAACAAGTCAAATATTGTATACTAAATCTATTTAAGCTTAAATTAATCATTAAAAATAATAATAAATGTGGATAAAAATATATAAAAATTAACACTTATCATTAGTACTGACTTGACTAAATGTGTTACATTTGAAATTTGGAAAAGTGAAAGGTCACCTTGATATGTTTTTACGAGTTTTCTTAAACATTTTATTATTACAAAACGATGTGTTATTATTTGTGAAATTTTATTGTAGATCAGTTAAGTAAAAGATTTTAGTATATGAATTATGCTTAGTATATGATACTTGTGTGTGTGTGTGTGTGTGTGTGTGTGTATGGTGGGACCGTGTAAAACACTCATTGTTAACGGCAATTATGTGAGCTCTCAGTGCACCTTGGATATTATCATGTGGTTTCTATGACTGTGTACCTAAAGAATACTAAGTTGGATGCTCTTTGATTGTTTAAGGATTTTAGAGATGGTAGTAAATAGGAATGATGGTAGTAGATTTAATATATGGTTATTTATCCTCGCAGGCTATGTACTCACATTAGTGTATATCATTACTTAGAGTTTTGTACGGACCTTTCTAATGAAGTGGTTTTATTAAATTGTTTCTTGTTCATCATTAAACTTTTAAACATTTCAATTTAATTTCTTATTCATCATAATTTTCTCCTGTTAATATTATATCTTGATTAAAATATCCTATGCCTATTTGTTCACTATATACTATTACATTAATAATGTAATAAACCAATTTTCTTTTAACTTAAATCTTTTAATTGTTTTTGTGTATATCAATCATTTCATATTTCTTGCTATTTAAAGATTCATAAAATTGAATCTTTATAAAAAATTATTTTTTGCTTTTCCATAATTAAGTTTTATGTTATTTATTATTATGTTAAAAGTTTATTTTTAGTAGAAAAACTTTGTACCTGCTTGCCCTTTTAGTTATCATGTTTTATTTTCTATTCACTGCGTATTGCGGCTCATTCTATTATTTATCATTGTAAATAATAGTGCTTGGGGAATGCATCCCAATCTAGTTTAAGAATACCACTAGTAATGAGTCAATGGTCAATTCATTTGGTATTATTAGTTATTGTCTTTTATGTTTGTGTATATGTTTAAATTTTAGGGTTGACCCCACAAACTACAAGTATGATCCTTGCCTTTTTGGTTAGGTTGGTTTGTGAATAGAAATTAAGTAGAGCTCTCTTGTTATTTCTAATTGATTGGTTGCTGTAAACAATCTAGAATGCCTTACTTACAATGATACTTTGTCATCTTTTCTGTAAACTTAGTACAAATACAACATTACTATGATATTACATATATGAATAGAATTTCATATAAGAGTAAAAAAGATAGTTTACTTGAAAAGTATACTAACTTATGTTTACTTTTCTTAGGATTTGTTTAGCATGACAAGAGAATGAGATGGTATTTGTTAGTTAGGCTTACAGATGAGAGATGGTTCTGTATTTTGTGTAGGTTGCATCTTTATTTCAAAGTGTGACAGCTAGATTCTTTCATTTGGAGTTTATATGAACTTATTTACTGATTAGATTTTTGAAGACTTGAGATACCATCAACATAAATGAGATCTCCACTGATGCGGAGAGAGAATGGGACAATGAACTCAACAAAGAAGCTCCTAAAATCAAGAGCCGAAGTCAAGTACACATTACAAATGAAAAAAAGAAAAAATCAAATCATATGTTCCATCTTTATAATCTACAACAAAAGAGCTCAAATGGGGGGAAAAGCGTGAGAAATAAAACTTCTAAGAGTTTCTGTCATAGAACAACCCCTTATATCCATCAATGAAAACACTAAAGCTATCACACAATTAAAATGCAAAATATACTTGGTCAATGTCTTCACAAATAGCAAACTCCTCATGACCATAAGGATAAATGATTAAATCAGTCATTACTAAATAAACCGTTCCAAAGTAGTACATAAACTTCCATTTTGAAAAACAAATACATAATTAGATAAAACTTACGGTAAACCAAAATTAGAGTACGGTTTCCTATGTTTATCTTTGGTGAACTCAGTACCGACGTTGCCAAAGTTAAAAATTCAAAACCATCAAAGTCAATTATACAAATATCTAAATCGATAGAAGTTTTGCAAAACTTTCTTAGCTTCAATTATCTATAATAACAAAAGGTAATCAAAACCTTCAATGCTTACTGCATAAAATTTTTGGGAAAAAAATAGGTGAGACTTATAATGACAAAGGCTACGTTAAAAAACCAAGGGAAGAGAGAGGAAGAAAGTAAGACAATAGCATCCTTGTGGTTCTGCACTAAATTAAACGAGCTGCTGCACTAAATATTTTCTCATCCAGCTCTAATGATCTTGTCAAACGCACTTTCTCCTATGGTATCTTTGAGATGAAATAAGTTTTTTTTAAAAAATTAATTTAAGATAAGTAATGACAATAATGAATATATATATGCTACTTTTTTTTTTTCAATACTAAAAATTCAAAAGAATTTCATAGCATGTTATTAAAGTAATTTATACTAGTTGAAGGTTAAAAGTAAATGACATAGAGATGGAGTTAAGGACTTGCAAGTTAGCAATCATATATAGAATTAGAGATAGAAATTAAATTGCTATAATATATTTTTATGATACAAATTGAAGAAATATATAAGTTTGAGTTTTTGGCATTTGTGAAAAAATAATGATAGTTTGTTTTCTGGCACAAAATTTTAGTGAAAATATTAGAAGATGACAACAATATAAACCTAATTAATATAACAATAAATATATCTTTAGAATTTAGTTAAAATAATAGAATGATTTTTACCATTTTCAAATTTTAACAACCACGCATAACTGTTTCTAAAAGTACTGGCATTCATTAAAAGCCGCTGTAATTTTTAAGAAATATTAGAAAAAAAAGAATAAAAAAAGTAATAAAATATAAAATAAATTGCATAAAAGTTACTGAACTTTAAGTCATGTGTAAATTATTGTTTTGACCTTCAAAACTTGATGATAAATTCTCTTAAGTTTTTAAATTTATATAGATAAGCCTCTATTGTTAGTCCGTTATTTCATTAAAAAAAAACATAATATATCAAGAGAATTATTTACACATGACTAAAATTTTATGAGGTTATCTAGGTATAATTCAAAATTTAAAGAGATTATTTACACAAAAAGTAAAGTTAAGAGAGTTTATTTTTACTAACCTATCACACTTTTCTTGGAAAATTAAGGGTAGGGATTATCTGCAAAATTTTAAAAGTTTATGAAAGTTTATTGTTAAGTTTTAAATGCCATAGAAGATATCTACATATATCAAAAGTATCGAGGAATTTTGTATAATTTAATATAAAATAAATGATATTATGGAATATTTTATTTCTTTATATTTTATCCTTGGGATGTATCAAATGTTAAACCAAATAAAAACAATGATGGTAAGATTTTTTTTTTAGTTTGGTTTAACACAGGATATATCCATAGTAAGGATAAAATAGAAAGAAATAAAATATATTACAATGTCGTATATTTTTTTTTATCCTTTCAAATTTTTTTTTCCTTTTGTTATCTTCTCTGTTAGATTTTTCTTTCTTTTAGAAAATTCTAAAGTCTACTTTTTTAGTTAAGAAATACACTTTGAACATTCTTTTAGTTACTTTTATCTGTAAAAAAAAAAAATTGAGTGAATTTTCTATTGTATATTTAGTATTTTATTAAATATTTGAATTCATGAATTAAAAATATATATTATCTTAAATAGTGTAAGAAAAAATTAAAGATTAAAAAGAATAAATAATAAATATAACCTATTTAATATTTATATATATATTTAAAAATATATTAAAAAATCCCCATAAAGGATAATGGTATTACCCCATATGTGGTAAGCACAATAGGAAGGATTTTTATATTGAAAAAAAAGGATACGTTGATTTAACCATTATTTTCTATGCAGTAGTATGGCCAAATTTTCTAAAAGTATTTCTTATTATGTGATACGTTGATCATTTGGTTTAAAATCAATAAATTTTGAATCTCAATAAAAATTTTAAAAAAATAAATTCTAAACTTGAAATCTTTAAGTTCTAAGTCTTAAAATTATAATTCTCAAACTTTCAAAAATTAGATGAACAATCATTTTTTGAAGAATAATTTTGACTTCCAAATAATTTTAATTTTTTTAGATAGAACGGCTAATTTGTTACAAACTCTTACTATTCAATGCTAACTATCTTATTACAATTTTTACTTATTCGAAAAGACGATATTTTTCTTCTAAAGAACGAAATAGAACCTATTCCTTTCCTAATCTCTAACGAAACAGACAGGACGAATATCCATTGCCGATTGATTTGTTTTTTTGGGGCCTAAATTAATATTTTAATATTCTCTAAATTTAGTCCTTTTATGATAAAATTGTTTAATTTATTCCCTTAAAAATCACTCTTCTAGTGAAAAGCCAGTTTCCTATCTTTTCCAAATGGCTTGTGAAAGTGCTCCTTCAATTAAAAAAGATCAGAAAGTTCACATTCTTGTAGCCACCAATACTCCTTATGCTTTGGATCAAGTTGGAAAATGAACCTATCGAAGTCTGACAACGTTTGAAAAAAAAAAATTCATGGAAATTATTGTTTGGTTGAGACTAAAATAAAGCATAAGCAGGCCATCTGACAACACTTTGACAAACGAATATACATACCTCTCCCAGACATGAAGCATAAAGTACGAAAGCTTTCAATCATGTATGTATATCCTTACATGTCCGTAGAACATAGTAGCCATGTCAATATGTTCCATTTCCATAATTCCATCCCTGTAAGGATATTAATACGGGCAGGCGCATCTTGGAGATACCCCACATATCTGAAAAAGATTGAGGAATTGGCTCGCAAAACTGATGTATTTTCTGGTTTAGACATTTCTGTTTGTGTGCGTATCACTCACTCTTTTTGTTTTGCTTGGTCCTTGATTGCCATTCTAAGTATTGGCTTTCTGTTAAGCAGCAACTCTTGCATGAACTTGCGGAATGGCTTAGCATTCAAGCTTTTACCTTTCTTGTTTTTCAGGTTAAGGATGTACTTTTTGAACCTTTTCGAAAAACCAAGGATTCTAAATTCTTTAGGAAAACCTCTAATGGAATGTGGATCCATTGCGAGCCTACTGACAGAGGAGCTGTAAATATTAGCCTGCAAGAACTTCATGCACAAGGTCTTGATCTTCCTTCAAAGGTGCATAATGGGTGGGAAAATGAGGTTTTCTTTAAATTTTCTAATGGAAAATTTTGGATTTGAATTCTCTTATATAAGATAATGGTCATGTGAGAAGAAATATAGATGGAAAAAAATTGTAGTTAATTTAAAATCAAATTGTGATTGTTGTCTCTCTTCTGAAAATGATCATCATGATGTATATGAGAGGATCCAAGTCTGAAATTATTGCAGAATTAAGTGCCAAGCATGCCAACAACTGAAGGAATTTCTTACAAAAATCTTAAGATAATGGCTTAGTGTCTCTTTTGCAGTTTAGATCAATTAGAAAGTTGATTTCATGAATCCTTGTTCACATTGTGAAAAGATAGGAAATAGGGTGAAGGAAGATACCATAAGAAAGAAAAGGAAACTAAGATGAGAATATATTAATCCGCATGTTTTATGTTTATGCATAGTTCTTTGATCTAATTTGATTGATAATCAAAAGAAGAGAATATTTTTTGTTGGCCCACTTTGTAAGTCCTAACAATAAATTGTCTTCATCAAATGGAAAAGTTATTGAATATCTCTCTCCCCATTTTTTTCATTTTAATTTTGGGAGTTGATGACCAGATTGTGCAACCACCCATAACAAGAGCAGATTTTGATAAAGTATTAGTGAGGGAGAAGCCAACAGTAAGTAAAGCTGATCTAAAGGCACCTGAGAGATTCACCCAAGAGTTTGGGGAGGAGGGTTGATTGCTATTATCAAATGAAATAAGTATAGTCAGTTTTGGACACTACATGTACCCATTATCAAATAGATAAATTTTTATAAATAGGATAAATAATCATGTAAATTGTTACCACCATAGAGATGTGAAGGCCAACTAATACCCTCTGTCTTGTAAAGAATCTTTTGGTTGGTTGGAGATTTGAATAAAAGTTCTAGTTCTTTTAGGCTTCCTAGAGTTTGGTTGAGGGGGGAAAATTGTTTGTTTTCTCAAAAAAATTTATTTCAATGTATACACGTGTTTGGCTAGGACATTAAATTTCTTTTAAACAATAAGAGAATATATTTTTCTACTAGAGAATCAAAAACAGAAATTTGAACCTTCCCATGGGCTTTTCCCTTACTTTTATTTAATATTATTCTAAATTATGAGCAGAATTTATATTCAACTTTTTAGGTATTTCTTATCATGTTTTCAATTAACTATAACATGTAAATAAAAAAAAATTCAAACGTCCTTGACTTTTAAATTTAAAAAAAAAAAATCTTTCACATGTCATGATTAAATTGAAAAAAAAAAATTATAAAACCTGAAAAACGTATGTAAATCTCTCTAGCTACGTTATAAACATTTCCATAACATTTCTGAAAATTACTTTGGCAGCGCTTGAGGCATGGTATTTATGCTTTATAAACAGAAACTGGGTCTAACAAGTTGATATTTTTATTGTGTATCACGAAATCAATTATATTAAGGCTCTTATGATTACTATCATTACATTTGGTTCATGTGAAAATTAAAAACTTAATATTTTGGATTATATATGGCAAATTTTCCTTGAGGCAAGACACCTGTGCAACAAATCAAATTTCTAATAACAATAGTGGGGTCAACTATGGAGTCAATAATAACAACGGACAGTGTAGGCCATCCAATAAAAGTTGTGTTTTAGTGATTTAAAGGGAGGGAGTCCGTACCCATCCATACCAACTCGCAGTTTAAATGGGCTGGCACTTAAAGTGGAAGAAAAATATTTTTGAGCTAAATATTGATAAACTTGCTGTAAAAAATTTATAAACACTACAATATATGTCCTTTTAAGAAAATAATGTAAAAAATATGTACTAAAAGATTTTAATTTTTGAACGGTAACTTGTTTTTAACAGGCTGACCCAAATATGCCTACAGTAACTTGTTTAAAGCTGCATTTAAACCGGCTAAATCACGTGGCAAAATGTGTCCTATTTGGAGAAAATAGGGTTGGTGGGATGATATGTTTTGGGAGAATAAGGTAAAATATATATGGCATATAGATGGGTGCACAAGCTTGTTGCATAGAGTATGCTGATTGCTAAGTTGGGGACTACTTATGTTCAAAGGCTTCACATTACAACTGTACAAAATACCAAACCCTACATTGACACCCAAATTTTTAGCCCCATAAATGGAAACTAGAATGTTGTAAAGACTACCATAAGATGCCAGTCATTTGCAGCAGAACTACTTTTTTGTTTTGGATTTTGGACTCTCCCACAATCAATAAGGTTCTTGACAAACATGAGATCTCTTTATATTGTTTCACTGCTCAGAAGCATTTGCTTTGTAATAATCACCTGAAACATATTTGGAGAAATGAGTGCAGTGTTAGAGATCTGATTGCATATACTAAGAAAATGTCTGAAATTAGATTGGAGGGAGTGAAAAGGAATGTTTATTTCACTTGCCCTCATGTACTTCTTTCCAACCAAATCTACTTAAATCGAGCATGCATTGCATTTGGCTTTGAGATCGGGAAGTCAGTTATGAAAAGTTGCTAATTTAAAGTAGCATGAATAACATTGGAAGCAGAAGGCATAGTGAGTAAAAACAATGCAGAGATTCTATATAGAACTACTCATGGCCCTTCACTTTAAAACTTCAGCTCTTGTGGAGATGGTCTTTGACAGTGTGAATGGCCATTATAAGCAGAATGCATGGTGAACAAATCCACCGCAAAGATGCCATATGCAGTGTGAAAAAAGCAGCATTTGCTTCAACTGTGTCACCTATGATACAGAACCTGGAAGAAAAGTATTCCACAAAGAATAGAGCTTGATTATAAAATTTGTAAGGGAAGATAGATATGGTATATGAAGTTTGAAGAGAAATTGAATTTGAAAGCATAAGGACTTCCAATAGTTTTATTTGTGAATTATGTTCATAGAGATATATAAGAGTGCATATAAAATATGTAAGATAGGAGATAAGGTTTTGAATTTTGTAACACATGCAGTTTAAGATATCAAACAGTGCATCAGGAGATTAATGAGTATGGCTTACATTGTCAATCCTTGAAATCAATGGCTAACCTAAGTAAGATTGTAAAATCAATAAAGCGTTTCTAGTGGAACTGCTCCACAACAATTATATGTTAGAGCTAAAAACAGTCAATACCTCACAGACAGACACACTTTTCATTTGTCAAGCCACGGGCTCAGCACAACCCCTGTCGTATTTTAGTAGGCCAGTCTTGGTAACAACGACAACTATCATTCAACTATTGATAATCTGCAGATTAACAACATGAAACACTCAAGGCTTTTCTTTTCTTTTCTTTTTCTTGGATTGTTGATCACCTTTTTTTTTCCCTTCTTCCTCATCGATAATTATGAAGAAACATATGCAAAGAAAAGGACTTATTATGAGTGTGTGTATGAAAAAGAGAGCGAGAGAGAAATGAAATGAAACATATTGCTGAGGATACAAACGATGATATCCTTCTTTCGAGTAGAAGGTAAACTCCAAAGAAAAAGGAATAAAAAAAAGAAAATGTTTACATATTCCTTGCCCCTCTCTCTCAGACAGAACGTTCTATATACAGCCTCCCTTCTGCTTACTGCTATTCCCACTTATTCTCTCTTTATATCATAACTAACTATTGCCACGTGACTACAATGCTGGTTTCATGCTTGCCTTTTCACAATCACAAAATCCTTAGTTGAGTATGGTAATTTGCTAGCTCTCCTGCCCCTATTTTCTTCAATTTTTCTCTGATCCATATCAATTTTTTAGCCCCGTTCCACTAGACTATCAATATTTGGGCCTTTACCACTATCAATTGCCACCCCCTTTGTAGCAACCTTGTCCTCAAGGTTAATATAATTAAATAAGTCAGTAATATTATCCAAATCCTCCCAAGTGGCCTCATCACAATGCTGGCCTGACCACTCTATTAACACTTACTTGTGTCGCTTACATTCAAGCTCCACCTCACTAGTGGCTAGTATAACATATGGTGCAATGGTGGAAGGATGGTGTAAAGGAAACTTATCACTAACTAAAGGCTATGCGTCACCTACAACTGATTTGAGTAATGAAGTGTGAAAAGCAAGGTGGATCTTTGCTTCTATAGGGAGGTCTAACTCATATGCCAGTTCACTAACTTTGGACAAGATCTTATAAGGCCCGAAGTATCTTTTAGACAGTTTGAAATTCATTGTAGTAGCGATGGACTGGTGGCGGTATATATGTAACTTCGCCCACAGCAAATCACCAACATTAAAACCTTTTTGCTATTTGTGTGTATCAGCTCTGACGTTCATTTGTTACTGAGCGGTAAGTTGCTTTGCAACACCTAGGAAAACAAAGCTCGATCATGCAGCAGTGTATCTACCATGGCCACTAAAGATTGATGAGCTTGATAAGTAAAAAAGTTATTGGGGGCCCTACCATAAAGTGCTTCATAAGGAGACATCTTCATGGCCGAGCGATAGCTAGTATTGTAAAAATATTCAACCCACACCAAATAGAAAGACTATAAATAGGGTTTGTGGTAGACAAAATACTAAAAGCATTGTTCCAACCCACGATTGACCATTTTTTATTGTTCATTTGTTTGCGGTTGATATGCAATGCTATACTTCAAGTAGTACCACTATAGGTCAAAAGGTTTCCAAAAATTACTCAAGAACAAGGGGTCCCTATCAGTAATAATGTCTCTAGGAAATCGATGTAAGCAACATAAGGCCTGTAAAAATGGTGGCCACTGTTGCTGCTATGTAGTGTTTTTTTAGGGCACCAAAATGAGTAGGCTTGGTGAATTGGTCCACTACTACCATGATTGCAGCATGTCCCTTGGAAGAAGAGTGTAACCTCCCTAGTTCCTAATTAAGCTAAATAACCTAATTAAGTTATAAATTAGTTGTAATTAATGTATAAAATTAGTTAATAAATCACCAAGATACACAATATCAAAAAAATTTAAAACTTTTATTCAACAAGTTACACTTAGTTCCATAATTTACATTAAGCCTAATTAACTCTCTATAATATCCTTAGAAGGTCTAAAGTGAGCATAAGTTAAATCTCTAACTCATAATTATCATCAACATTAAGTAATCGAGCTCCAAAAAGTAATGTACTAATTTTGGAATTCAAGTTGCGACTTAAAATGGCTGAGCCGTGGCTTAATTAACCTTTGGAAACCCATAAAACATCAAGGACCATGTTGCACCACAATCCAAGGGAATCTCATCGCAACATAACATGTGAAAGGAGCAAAAAAATCATATAGACACAGTTTGTACCATGACCAAAATATTTGTACCATAACGTGATTTGTTTCTAGATCACTCCTAACTCATTTTGGCTACAACTCAAATACATATCAAGTGAGCATCAAGTTGCTACTACTTCAAGATCAATCCTAAAGTCTTTTAAGGTCTAAAAAGCAGGACTGTTAAAGGGTTTCTATTCTTATAATCACTATCCAACACCTTATATAACTCAATCGCTAAAACTAACCAAAACTAAATCAAATTCCTATATGACAACAACTAGGCCTCTTAATGATAACAAAATGAGGAAAGTTGGCCTCAAGTGGCAACTCCAAAACTTATAACACACTACATAAATTCATCACATTGAGCAAGTTTTAATTGACAAATTAAACTTATCTAAACACCTAGAGCCTTGACACAACCTTGAAAATTGCTAATTTAATTTCATATATATTAATTTCCCTAAACTTAGGCATTTTGATGATTCAATATGGTTTAATGGATTTAATTAGAATATATTTGATTTTATTAGCCATTCTTTGCATTTTAGGAAATAATTTACAAAATTTTGGATTTTTGATGCATAAATTTCTTTAGATAATTTCGTAAATTTTCCTACTTAATTTTCTTTTCCATTCTTGGTGTGCATGTCATTAGGCTTTCTTAGTTTCATACATGGACTGGATTTCCACATGTGGCTCTCTCTTTTGACACACATCATGCATCATCATCCATTTATTCACTATCCAACCATTCCTTCCCACATGCATGAAATGAACAGAAGATAGTAGCCCATTCATGCGTCTTTCTCACCGAGTCACATGTCCCACGTTATATATACATTCACTCAAGTTTACTGGGTCTAAAGGAAGGTCCACGAAGTAACGGGTTTATGAAGGATTTAGAAGCTTCAACTTCATTCCATACAAGGCACTCACGTCCAACAGCTCACATGCACACACTAACACTCGTCTAGCTCTCTTATTCACATGCATGAAGCCACAAACATCCCACGTAGGTAGCTTCTTCACATGATTACGGACTCTCACATCTCATTCTACTTGTGTAGCTCCCTACATCCACACACATGCATGGTTCACATAGGCAATCACCCATTTCACACACTCTCATACGTTGACAAATCATAACCACAGGTTCTTGTTCCATGTAGAAAACACAAGAAGGCACACCTCCAAACATCACACACTTCCCTCTCCCTTAGCTCAGCCATGGGTTGGGGGGTCCAAGAAGTGAGGAAGGAAATTAAACACATTCGTGGCAAGCACAAATGAATCCACGTAGACAGCAACAAGAAGAGAAGGAGAGGGGAGCTGAGAACGAAGAAAAGCTGACGTGGGAATGAAGAGAAATGAGAGCAACAAAGGCAGAGCATGTGAAAGAGCTTGGGTCTGACGTGGATAGCTACGGGTTAGAGGAGAAGAAGCTTGTGAGCAGAAGAAGAGGCAGTTTCAACCTTTTAGGAAGAAGCAAACTTGAGCTTGGGTACATGAAGCAATAAGAAGAAGGCTTGGGTTTTACATGCAGCAGAACGAGGAGAAGAATCCACGGGTTTTAGTGAGGGAGAAATAGGGAAGGAGGAATAAACACAAAGAGCTCAAACACACACATGTAGGAACAGAGGAAGCAACGCGAATGAATGAAGCAGCAAATAAGGTATGGGTTTACCATTATCACGAGCTGAATGAGCTGGGAAGAAGCAACACAAACGTTGGGTTCATCAAGAAGCCACGGGTTAGAGAAGAGGAACAGTAAACAAATGAGCTAATAATGAAGCGAGGCTTACGTGGGATAATTAAAAAGCCACATGAATAGTGCAAATGAAGCTACGGGTTTTTGATGAGAAGGCAACAGAACACGTGAAATAATGGATTAAATGAAGCATGAGGGCAGCGCGTGATAGAGGGAGACCAACGTGGGAAAAACGTTAAAAAAATAAAAAAGAGACGGAATAAAAAACGCGAAAGAGGGGAAGAAAAAGAGGGCTGAGAATAATGCGAAAAAAAGACGGAAGAAGGCTGGCTGGGTGGGCTCCAAAAATGCGAAAAGGAGAGAAGAAATTTATTTAAAGAAGCTCGATGATTTTAGCTTCTTCTTTCCTGCATTTTCTTCTATTCATCTTCTCCATGGTAGCTTAATTTTCTCTTGGTAGCTAGCTGAAGATTGGATCTCCTTTGATGCAAATTTGAGCTCCAAATTGCCCTTTCAAGTTGGATAAATTCTCCTTCCTTTATCTTTTAATTTCATCGTTGATTATTTTGTTAATTTGACTAGGTTTAATTTGTTAATTTAAGAATTTAGTTGCTAGAATTTATTGGATTAATTTGAATTGTGGATTGATTGTAAGTTCATATTTGAATATTAATTTCAATCCCTAAATGTTTGTGGAAAGTCTA
This sequence comes from Erythrophleum ivorense, assembly GCA_026724425.1. Classification (NCBI taxonomy): domain Eukaryota; kingdom Viridiplantae; phylum Streptophyta; class Magnoliopsida; order Fabales; family Fabaceae; genus Erythrophleum; species Erythrophleum ivorense. Next base: position 689,377 of record JAIUCV010000036.1, on the reverse strand, counting down.
GACTTAGTGGCTGCACAATTTACTATTAAATTCTTCTTATTTTTAGGTCAATTGATGCAATGGTTATTGAATTAAGTAGCTAGAGTTTTTGTACAATTGTTGTGCTTCAAGAATTTATTAATCTAATTGGTTGATTAGCATTTTAAGTGGATTGTTTAACAGATTTTATTGAGCATTTAGGATTTGTTTTTGTGTGTTCTTGGTCCAAACTAAATTGATTAATTATCCAAGATTTCTTATGGTTGCAAAGTCTTTGGATTATTACTAAATTGAGTCTTAGATGGTAATTCAAGAGTTCTTATGGAGAATACACAAATGAGCAAGAGTTTAAATTCAATTTTGGTACACTAAAAAGGGACAAAGATAATTAAATTTTAAAGAGTCTATCTAAAGACTAGTTACCACATTTTCCTAGTTGTTAGCTTCACTTAGTCTTTAAACTTTTAGCTCTTGTTATTTTTCATTTAATTCAATTAAATTTCATTAATTCAAAACCCCTTAAACACTTTTCATTTAATGTACCTAGAGAACTCTTTCACAAATAATTAAAGGCAAAAACTCTTTGAAAAATGATCTAAGTTGCACCATTATCTATAAGCTTTTTTCAACCTAGTTTTCTTTAAGGTTGTACGACACAACCGTCAAACCTCTAACATAGAATATGACCATGCCATACCTAAAAATCATCCAACAAAAACTTATGATAGCAAAGTATAATATAGCAACACGAAAGGGATAAACCATTTCCTATTCCACATGACCAAGATGACAAATATACCTTCCTAAGGCTTTTACACTACAACTAAATCCAAAACCACATTTGTTCTAGCATTAATATCCATATTACACTTTATATAACAACAAAATCCTCCATTTGATGGAAACCCAAACTCCATACCACATGCAAGTGCCATACCCAAATTCATCATTTGATAAGATAATCCATCATAGTTTGAAGCTAGGAATTTTACCAACTCTTTAACTAACTTATACCTAACATTTTATTGTTTAGGCCATTGAAATTTTAGCCGAGAACAAATCCAAAATGTTGCCAACAAAATCAACGACAGCAATATACAACATGTAAAGCCTCTAAGTGCACCCAAAACCTAACATACACCTTTCAAATTCCTCTAAACACCTTGAATAAGTTTAAAATATATATTTAAGTTTGTCTAAACATATAAACTTTCATTAGAATTAGTAGAACAAAAAGTGACCACCTTAAACCTCACAAAACCTAGTTTCTAAATGAGCGTATTACTTAGGTTTCCACGCCCAATTTTGCAAATTAAGTATAAATGACTTCAAGTCAGACATAATCCTTTTAAACTAGTTAAATACACTTGTCCAACATAAGAAGTTTACCAATACTTGAACTGCTCCAAGTAGTCATGTTATACCCAAAGTATTGATTAGAAAACTCAAGTGAATACTTCAACTACTAATCATTAATATTAATAGTTCAAACACTAATTTTACATTCCTAAATGTTTATTGGTCACATAATTCCAAGTTACTCATTAAAAATTATCCAAATACAATCACAAATACCAATTTTATGATGACTCAAATTATATAATTAATCCTTATAGTTGGCAATGTATTATGTAACATGGCAATTCTATAACATAGTAATTAATTGTATAAGAATTGGCATATCAACTATACAAACCCAATTAAACAAGGCATTTAAGCTTATACACCAATAAACTATTACAGTATGCTTCTATTAGCTTCTTCTTCCTATTAAGAGGTTTGATCCCTGAAAATGTTAACTTGCAACTAAAGGTTAATCAACATAATACTTTACATGAACAATTATAACAAGAACAATGCACACATCATTTCAAATGAACAAGTTTGACTACAAATAACTATCATTCCATACTAGCAATTACATTCAAGAGCTATTGGCCAACAACTAAAAAAGAAGCACGATTATGGCACAAACTCCTTATTAAGTACGATCATGGCTAATACATTCACGAGAGTACAATCATGACTAGGTGCATGATCAAGGCACAATGCACAAGTGGAGGTATGATCATAGCTCTATATACAAGGACACAATCATGGTTCAAGTTATACAATTAGCCATCAAACAAATTATTAATCATTAAAATAACATGCATAAGTAAACATATGATCAAAACTACACATGTTCATAGAATTAACCTTAGTTATCTTTATAAACTCCAATTACTTTTCCTCTAACTACTAACATATCACAAAAGGCCATCAAGTATAAGACAAGCATAGTTACTATTATTTAACCATCATTAACAAAAATGCTTCATACTCATCAATTAATTTCATTAAAGATCAAGTAGAAAATACTCACCTAAACTTCTAAAGAGTTAAAGATATTGATACCAACAACCAAAAACAACCAATGGGTCATCTCACATACTAGAATTTTTGCATGTATGCACAACCCATACCTCAAATTAGTTGATATAGTGAGATTTCACCATTTCAACACTACAAAATGAAGGGAAACACTTATTCAATGAATACCCAAACTCTTAAGAGTTTCAAGGCACTAATTTAAGCTCACTTGACCAAGCTAATACAATGACTCATCACTTCCTCTTGAATTGCGCACATCTAATGGCTATAGATGAAATTTTTACATAAATACTACACAAAATGGTGGGATACTTCCATATTGATGATGGTAGTAATTTGAGACCAAAATAACTTGAATCTACAATGGGTCACTTCCAACGCTTGAATTTTTGCCCATGTGAAAGCCACCAAGTGAAAACCAGTCTAAGGGATGAAAGTTAAGCATGAACATGGAAAGAAATACTTATCCAATAACTCCATTAGTCTATAAGGTTGAAAATCGAGTAAGAAAGCATCAAAATCAACATATAGGGTTTAGTTAAAAACCTCAAAATTACTAGTTGTTCAATTCAAAATGTAAGGGAAGATGAGTAAAACAAGTTTTTTTTCATTCACCTTGGCCAAATCTCAAGCCTTCTTAGTAGATCAAAGCTATAAAGTTGAAGAACTTTAACTCTAATTGATCCTTGCATTTTTCCTCCTTGCAAAATTGTTGTCCAAATGTTTCAGCTCAAAATTAATGAAGTGCACAACCCCTAATATGTGTTTCAGTGAGCGTGTGGCTAACCTAGAGATATTTTTGTCCATTGAACTTACATTTGGGTACTTGGGTTTAGTTTGCTAAGTCCAACTAAGTTGGATCTCAGTTTATAATCTAGTTTGGGTTCTTAAAAATTATTTTTAGTAAGGTTAAAATAATTATTGGACTCTAATTTAATTTTCTAAGGTGTCTCTAATTAATTTTACCTAAATAAATTTAAATTCTATAATTGAAGTTATTTTCTACTAAAAATCATTAAATAATTATTATTTGCATAAAAAAGGCTCAAATAATTATTTTCCTTAAAAATTCCTATTTTCCTTAATTTTTCTTGATTCCTACAATAATTTCTTATTTCCCTAAATTAAATCCTAAACTTTCATAATTTTGCTTAACTAATTTTAGGATGTTATAAAGGGAGCCTAATAATAAAGTCCATCGTGACCTGTTCCTAAAGATGATTTGGAATTGGTAAGGGTTTAAGTAGTCCCAGGGTTTTTTTGGCTCATGCCTCGCTTGTTGACAAAGTAAACACCTTTGAATATACTCTGTTATGGACTTTTTCATTGAAGGCTAATAAAAAGTTACAACTAACTAGTCTTGGGAACTTTGGCATGGCCTAGAGGTGAATTATGAAACTCCTTAAGTAACATGGGAATGACCTTAAAATAAAAAAGAAGATAGAATCTGTATTGAAAAATCAAAATGCCATCAATTGCTTTAAATTTATAGGGTGCTATCCCTTTGGGAAAGCTTGTGATGTAACTCTCGCAAGTTTGCATGCTTAGTGTTTTTAGGTAATATATCACCCCAATAGTAAGAATATGAAGGGGAAAGGGTAGACATGGTTAAAGGAGAGCTTGTAGCTTATGCATTAAGAACTAAACAATTAACTCAAGACAAAGAATTTACAACAATATTGAATTTTCCCATTTGGTATGCTATGTCATATTGGAAGCCCATTAACTTCTTGGTATAATGCTACTGGTCTGGAGTTTGAATCACCTAGTCTATTAATTGTTTCAAGCTTTTATGATATGTGACAATAAGGAATTTCCTCCCTAGAAGGTAGTGGTGCCATTGAAACATTGCTTCTAAAATTGCATAAAGCTTCAAGCATAACTAAAGGCTTGTTGCAACTTACGAGTAAGTTGTTGACAAATGGAAGAAAGAGGATGTTCTTCTTGAACCAAAATAGCTCTCAAACCCAAAATAGAAGCATCAGTACAAACTTCGAAGAAAAGTCTAAAATCGGGAAGTTCAAGGACAAGTCCACTAGCCACACACTACTTAAAGGTATCAAAAGTGGATTGAGCCCTGAAATGTTACTTAAATTGTTTTTCTTGTACAAGTTCATCAATGGTTGTGCTATAATAGAATGGTGGTGAATAAATTTATGGTAATGACCAATAAGACCTAAGAATATGTAGAGTTGTGTAAGTGTGGATGAAATCGACCACTCTAGCGTTGTTTAGTCCTTGTTAGGATTAGCTATAACTCCTTGTTGAGAAACCATATGGCAGCACTATTCAATGGTGGGTGTGTAGAAAACACATTTAGACATTTTGGTGTCTAAGGAATGAAAGTACAATGTCTAAAGAACACTCCTTAAATAGATAATATGGTCACTCAATGATCAAATGTATATCAGAATTTATCAAAGAATACTGTGACAAATTTATGAAAAAAAAAATAGAGCAAAGATTTCATTCATGATAACATGAAAAGTGGTTAGAACTTTGCATGATTGAAGGGTATGACCATGAATTCATAATGACCATTGTGAGTCTGAAAAGCACTCTTATGGATATCTAGCTCACTTATATGAACTCAATGACAATCAGAGTGGAGATCAAGCTTAGAGAAAATAATCACTCCATGTAATTCCTCCAAAAGCACATCAATTATACCGATTGGAAACTTGTTTTTCATAGTGAACTTATTTAAAGCACCATAATCCACACAAAATCGCCATGAACCATCTTTTTTTCTCAAACTGGTAATATTGGAGATGAAAAAGGCTATGGTTGGGTCTAATAATACCAAAGAGCAACATTTCACTAGCAGGTTTTTCAATTTTATACTTCTAGAAATATGGGTATCAATATGGCTACAAATTAACAGGTGGCGCTCTCTCCACTAAGTTGATGTAATGATCATATAAGCATGGAGGTGGTAGTGCATTAGGTTTTCCAATAGGCAATTGAAATTCTTCAAGCAAAAGTTTTCTTGCAGTGTTAATAACTAAAAAAATCTGCCACACATTCAATTTCATACATTGGTTACGGAGTAAAAGATCCATATGTAATTGAGCAACACACTAAAGATGAATTTTATTCCCTTTCACCCTAAAATCAAGGCAAAGTTTATCATAATCCATGAGGGTAGGACTAACGGTCTATACCCACTAAGTATCTAACACTATATCAACTTCATAAGTGCAAGGACAAAAAGATCCACAATCAGTTTATAATCTTAATGCAAAGTGTCATTGATAAACACTTGGAATCACACTATACATTAACTCCACTTCTCACCAGTACTCAACATTTAGAAATAGAGATAGGTACTAATCTTATCTTTTGATCCACAATATTGTTGATGATGAGGCTGGATTACTCATGTGATGCTTGTAAACTAATCTTAGGAGTAATAGGACTAATGGACTGCAGTTAAAGAAAGTCTTTTAAATAAGGCGTTTGGTTAGTTAATTGACGATCACTAGTAAGTTCTTTCAACTCCTTATGGTCTACTTGGAAATAGCATTAAGTTTGGCACTTGTGAGTAAGATGATACTTGTCATCATAATAACAACAAAGCCTTTTTCCTACTTTGTACAAATTTTAGCTGGACTTAATTTCCTAATAGAAGTAGCCGAGGTAGTAAGAGTGAAAGAGGGATTAGTCACTGACAGAGAAGGTTTATTAAATGGTTTGAAAAAGGATGATGGTATAAAAGTAGCAAGATGAAGATTGAAAGATGTAGAGCTTAAGGAATAAGTTGGTTTAGTAAAAATTGATGACATGAGCAAATGGAACTTGGATGAACTTGAGGACTTGGTGAATTTATGTTCATACAATTTGGCCAATGAGATGGTGTGAAAATGACTGGAATGTTATGCTACAATCAATTCATATTGTATATCCTCTTAGAAACTAGCTATGAAAAATCTAATAAGCCACTCATCTGACAAACTTGACATCTTGGTAGAAAGCTCCTTAAATTGTGTTGGGTAGTTAGCCACAGCATGGGTTTGCTTAAGATGTTAAAAGGCAACTTTAGGATCATCATATAATTTCTTACCAAATTGAGGAGCTAAAGCATCAAGAAAAGCAAGCCATGGTAAAATTATATTATTTTCATGGAGGCATTTCTACTAATTGTAAGCAACTACAGTCATGTGTAAAGAAGCGATGGTAACCCTCTATTCTTCAAGCGTGTTATACAAAGTAAAGAATTGTTGAACCTCAAAGATCCAATCATCTACTTCATACCCATCAAATTTTGGAATCTCAACCTTTATACCTTTGATCAAGGAGAATTCACAGTGAAGCTAGGTTTCAGCAAAGTTTGAATTGGATGCAACCAAAGCTAACAGTAGAAGCACTCATAGTGAGGAGAACTTACTCTATCTAAGCACTGTAATAGACCTTTGATGTTGTAGTGCATGTTTTCAATGTGATTAAAATGCATATCACTAACTGCATGGGTTGCCAGGGAAGCATATTTAAATTCTATGGCATCTTCCTTCAATTCACAAATAGTTTCATCCATCTTGGCTAGGCGAGTTCCTTTGGCCACAAGAATGGGCAAAGATAATAAAAGCACCAATGATAGGAAATATACTAAAATGAAATTTATTGCTGAGGGAAAAAAATGATGACATCCTTCTTTTGAGTAGAAGGTAAACTCCTAAGAAAAAGAAAAGAATCATTTACATATTCCTTGCCCTTCTTTGTCATTGAAAACATCCTATGTGCCATGGTTTTAAATTGCAATTACAGTTGCAGTTACGTTGCGATTGTGGTTACAAGCATTGAAAATAGTATAAGAAAGATTGTAGGATGTTGCGGCCGATTGATGCAGATGCGGCCGGCGTCACAACAGCAATATTGTGACCGCATCACATGATGCAGACCGCAATTTAGAACTATGCTATGTACAACTTCCATTCTCCCTACTACTATTTTCACATATTCTCTCTCCATATCATTACTAACTATTGCCATATGCCTACAATGTTGGTTTCTTGCTTGCCTTTTTGCAATCACCAAATCCTTGGTATTCATAAAAATCAAGGTATTTTAGTATCACAATTATGCACAAATTTTCTAGGGTTCAATTTTCCATACATGGGCCTTTAGGTATTCTCCTTGGTAAAAGTAAGTGAAAGATGACTGCATTTAAGTTATTTGCATTTCAAAAGAATTTAATAAGGCAACCCATATGATTCATGCAAACAAAAATCAAAACACATGCAAAGCATACCAAAGAAATATCATATAGTTCAACCATCAGACATTTCAGACAAATAAAATTAATTCCTTAAAAATAATATCCCTTAATGGTATTAAATTTATAAGCAAAATTAAATAAACAAATAATATGATAAAATTTTTACAGTAACACCACAACGTGGTATATGGGTGCGGCAACGCCCCTTGTTAAATGTCTAAATTTTTGTAAATTGCATGACGAGCACTACAACATGAAAGAGTATTGTGTCGCAGGACTGTTTGTTCCATGACAAGTGTTTCTTTTGCAATACAACCCCTGTTCTACTAAGGAAATGTTTCATACTTCTAAAATTTCATTTTCCATGCTCCAAGTTGCTACTTTATGTAATTTATACTAATATAATATTAACTATAAAAGGGTCTTAAAAAAAATTAAATTGGATTAGAACTTTATGATTTCTCCTAAGTTTCACCATGGTAAAGAAGAAGATGATGAAGAAAATGATGAGGAATGATGCTCAGAGGGCTATAAACTAGCTTTATATGGTTAGACAAAGTTATGTTTTTACCTTGATTTTCTTAAAATTACCTTCCTCGAATTCTTCTTCTTCTAGTCCTCTCTCTCTGCCGCATCTCACCTCTCAATCTCTTCTCTTTATTTGTTATCTTTTTTCCTGCCAATACGAAGAATGAAGGCTATATATACTTTTAAACGCCAGGTTGAAATTTATGTGTATGGTGAGTGGAAATTTATGTGTATGATGAGATCTTCTGTAGGAATTATAGTGGGCTATAATCAATTATTTTTGTTGTAAATAAAAATAGGCTGATTTATGATCCATGAAAGATGCATTTGGGCTCACTTATTATTGGTGATCATATTATTTTGGGCTGAATATCTAATTGATTAGTATGGATGAAAGTACGGGCCCACAGCTCATATGCCCATAATGGGTGGGTATTAGAGTTCTATTTAAACTTGGCTAGGTCCCTTCTATTTTCACGTCAAATGCAAACTGCACAACTTACCCCATTATAAGTTGTGATAAGGAGTGTGAATCACAGAGGAAGCCCTAGTCTCTTTAAACCTTTAGGCATTCAAAATCAACAAGGTGTCCTAAATCTGTCGCCATGTCTTCTATAGGTAATCAATCTAGTATTCTAATTTCATATAATTGTCTTTAATTTATTCTTACATTTGGTATCAGAGCCATAATTATATGATTTAGAATCTGATTGGTTGAAGACTTGAATACATGCTTAATAATTTCATCCTTTTGTAATTCTCATTCATGTAAGTTTTTAGAAATTCTAATTGGATGATTTTCAAAACTTGAAACCTTAAGGCTTTTGTAGAATTTGAAATTTTGAATCAATTGGTGCCTGAAATTCAAATTATCATGAACCATAGATGGGAAATTTTGAATTTGAAATGTAGGTTAGGGTTTATTGAAATTGAATTTCAATTCTCCCAAATTAGGTCAAATTGATGAATCTCTTTTTGAAAATTGCACTCTCCTTAATCATATAAGTAAAACCCCTCTACCAATTGCATCAAAAATTGTTTAATTCCATGAGAATTTCAATTCGAAAACCATAATTAGGGTTCTTTAAAATTGAATTCCAATTCTCACAAAATACCTTAAATTGATGAATAGTTTTCAAGAATGTTATTCCTTGCGATCATATGAAAGAAACCCATACTTCAATTGCATGATAAATCAACCGTTTCCATGGAAATTTCATTCAAAATGCAGCTCGCATGTAGTGTCGGTCTTGGGTGGGATTTCACGCAGAAAAGGGCTCAAATCCTCAATTAAAATTGGGGCTTTTGAGATATATGTGTTTATCATGAGATTATAAACAAAAAACACAAGAAAATTACAATAAAATGCATCATAAGGATATAATTATCCATTTAATTTTATCTCCCCTCCCTTCCTCTCTTTAACCAAACAAAATTTTATTAAAATCTCTCCCCTCCCTTTCCTTTCAAATGAATCAAATAAGGTATCATTAAAATTCCTCCCCTCCCCTCCCCTCCGTTAAATTCCCTCCCCTTAGTTGAACCAAATAATACTTTAATTGAAAATTAACAACCATTGTTGAGAACTTCAGGTGTTGTGATGTTTCTTTTCTATTGGTAGTCCATCCATATTCCCATGATTTCTACGAGATCCTTAATCTTCTTCCTCACTTTGTTTTTTTTTTTTTTTGGGTAACGACCTGCTTAGTTAATTGGGTCAATAATTGGAATATTTAGGACTCTAGGTTTGAATTAGTATATTGTTGTTATTTAATTTGTAAGATAATGTGTGTTTTGAAGTCCCACGTTAGATAGGGAGTGGGTTAAAGGTAATAAGGAGAAATTTATTTAGCAAATTTAAATAATTTAATAAATAAATGAATAAATGTGACTTAGACTTGGGCCTTTGATGGACAACTTAATTTTCAATGCTCAAAGATAATAATCATTCACGTCTAAAAGTCATTATTTAATATTTGACAAAAATATTTTTTTAATCCTTTCATTTTACTTGACATTTAATTTTTGATTTTTAACTTTATTTAGTTTTCATTTAATTTTTTAACTTTACTTTAAATTTTACTTTCGTTTCTTAACTTCTTTAGGTTCCAACTTAGTTCTTTAACTTAATTTTAAGTTTCAATTTCATCATTAAATTTCATTTAGTTTCAATTTGATCTCTTAATTTTATCTTAGGTTTCATTTTAATCTATTAATTTTATTACCAATTAATTTATCTTGTGGAAAAATAAGAAATAGAATTGAATTACCTTCAAATAAAAATTATTACATTTCATAGGGCTTACTCTTATCAATAGACAAATAAAAAAATGAAAAATGAAAGGAAAAAAATATTTAGTAGTTTTTGAAAATTAAGAGTCAAATTAGAACAAAATAAAATTAAAAGATAAAAGTGAAATATAAGATAAAGTAAAGGGAGTATATTAGAATCAAATAAAATTAAAGAACAAAAATGAAGGAACAAATTGGAGCCAAATGAAATTAAGGGATGAAAGTGAAATTTAAGATAAAGTTAAGGGATTATATTAGAACTAAATAAAGTTAAAGAACAAAAGTAAATTTTAAGATAAAATTAAAGGGCTGAACATGTATTTTTGTGTTAATATTTTAATTTGTTTTGATTTTTTGTAAAAGAACATCTTGATATACAAATTAAGCTATCAAATAAGAGTGAAAAGGATGGTTTTATAATTCTAATGTGAAGCCAGGGATTCTTAAACTTTGCTTCCTTCTTTTTTTATTTTCTTTCTTTCTTTGAATTGTTAAAGGGATATATGAATTGATGTAGTTAATTATAAAACCCTTTTTGTTACACTAAAGCCACTTGATAGTTGATTAGCTTTTTTTTCTTAGTTTGTACATCATGCCACTTAGAGGTAAAGGCATAGGGAGACAGAGACACCAGACGTGAGTAGGCATGGCAAGTGCCCTGGAAGATTAGTATCGTTAGTTGGACACATTATCTTTTAAAATGTATAAAAAAGTTATAATATTATTAGTGAAGTAAATCTCATTTAACTTAATTAAAAAGTTTAAAATAAAATATTTTATTTAAACAATATATTGAGTCTTTCTTCCTTCTCTATTATCTCTTAATCTTTCTCTTACCTCTTACAATCAAATCTTATGGATGTTCCTCATTGCTATCTGACTTCCCTAACTTACTTTCTTGAGATACTCCCTTGATCCAAATATATACCCATTCATTGTACTCTCTACTGTAAGTATTCCCTTCTTGATTTGCCAGCAAAAAGTAATTTAAAAAATAAAAAGTTAGGAAACATATCTTTCAGAAAGCAAATTATGTATTTAATCTAAAAAAATCACTTTACTTAAAAATCAAAGATTTATTTTTATTGATAAAAAATTAAAATATATGCTTATAATAAAAAAAAAATTCTTCTACTATTTAGTAGTTGGAAAAAAATATATTTTATTATTTTATTAAAAATTTTAATTTACTCAAATATATAAATATCTAAAATTAATTTTTTAATATATATATATATATATATTGCTATCTGACTATTATGAAATGGGACAAATATTAAAAGAAATTAGAATTTTTCTCTCAAAAAATTTCTATAGTGATGGTTTTCAATTTTTCACAATTTTTATAGTTTTTATTCTATAAGAGTTGGTATTTCTTATGGTTCGAATGGGTTAGATACTTGTGAGTTAGTTTCTTCATGAAGTGTTTCATCATCTAAATATTGTTCATGTTATTTTCAACCATTGAGATGATATTTAGAATAAGCATTAATATAGGAATACTTATAGGTAGATGAATATCTACTTTAATTTCCTTTATATTTATATCTTGCCATTCATTACTCTAATTAACTTTACCATTTTCCATGAATCTTGCATTCCTAGTTTCAGTAAATCTTGGACTACAGGTTGGATAATAAAATCTAAAACCCTTTAGATTTCTCTAGGTAACCAATGAAGTAGCTATTAATTATTCGAGAATCTAATTTCTTTTTATGTGGATTATAAATTTTTACTTCTCTTAGGCAACCCCATACATGTAAATGTCTTAAATTAGGTTTCTTACAAGTTTATAGTTCAAAATGAGTCTTTAAAACTACCTTACTAAGAACCCTATTAAGTATACACATTATAATTTTCAATACATACATCCTTAATGACTTGAATAATAAGAAGTTCACATCATACTCATAACCATATCCATCAAAGTTTGATCATGCCCTTCTATGACACCATTTTGTTGAGGTGTGCTTAACATAATATACTATGCACATATGTCATGTATTTTAAGGAATTTTGTAAATAGACTTAGACATTAACATGATTCATCATGTTTACTATAGTATTTACCAACTCTATCAAATCTTACAATTTTCACTTTTTTGTCTAATTGTTTTTTAACCTTATTTACATACAACTCAAGGTGTTCACTACTTGAAATTTTTCTTTAAGCAACTAGTCAAAGCCATAACATGAAAAATCATCTATAAAGATGATGAAATACTCTTCTCTACTAAAAGATAGAGCATCAAAAGGTTCACATGTAACATTCCATAATTAATTAAGGTGTTAATCACGGATTAGATTAATTAGGAATAATTAATATGAGTTGAGATTTAATTGAGATAGAAATCCTATCTAAGTTTAAATAAATAGATCATGATAAGAGGCTAATGGAGGCCCAATGGGTTAGGTACAGACCCAACCCAAATTAGTGTGATGGAGGCCCAAAATCTACCTTGTATAGACTCTTCTAAGTGGCCCAATAACCCTTGTGCAGACCCACATTCTTGAGCTCTTCAAACTTAGCACAAACTTAATTAAACTTCAGCAACCCAATGTATAAGAACTGGCCCAACAAAATTTTGCAGCCCAACACTTTAAAACTGGCCCAATAAGCTAAAATCTGAAGCCCAAATGAAGTTGGACCTTGGAGCAACCCATAACCCATCTTTGACCCAACTAAAACCCAACTAAAACCCTAATACATCAGTATCTTCCTCACACTTGCTGAAACATAAAACTCAAGAAGCAAAATTCGGAGGTTGAGAAGGAGGCTAGGGTTGAGGGCAAGAATTCTGCATTTTCTTACATTTAGAGCAAGATTTAGCCAAGGTAATAATTATACAACTTAATCCCCTCATCTTTCTCTTTAATTTGACCTGATTAGTTTTTCATTTGGAGTATTTTCATCCTACCCAAAATCTGAAATGTGGGTGTTTGGGGATTTTCTTGGTGAAATTCATAGGTTGAGGTTAGGGCTAACATTAGGTGAGTTTAAACTCTCCATTTTGATGCTTCATTTGTTAATTTGAGACCCCTATAGCTGATTTATAAAATGGGTATTAATTCTGAACGAATTTGCTTAGGATTTTGGGTGGAATATTGAGTTTTCTGGTAAATGACACTCTAATCTGAATTTGGGATTTGTAGTGGCTGTTGCAATTTGTCTACAAGTGAGGTAACTGGGTTTATATCAATTCCATATATATATTTGATTTAATTTCATATGTTGCTGTATATGAATGATTTGAAATATTGAATGAATCGGTTGGCTATCTGTTGAATTGCGATTAGACCTTGTGAGTCCATGGTGGAGCTGTGGTGCGGCTGCCACCCATGCATATGCTTCGATCGAGAACCGGGTTATGATCAAGCCCAGATGCATAGAGCCCTGGTTGTGCTCAATAGGGAGTAGGTGCCGTAGACGGGCCTCTCCCGGTGCTAATGGCCTTTAACATGTGATAATATGATTGTTAGTATGGGATAGTAATCATGATAGCTTAATTAATTCATTTGCTGATATGATGGATATGATTCTGATGTTGATTTAGATTCATGCTTATATGCTAATTAAACTGGATATATGATGAAAATGCCTTGGTTACTGAGATTTATATCTCACCCCATTTTATGGGATTAATATTTTAGGTGAAGGTTCCTCAGGTAAGGATAAGGATAAGCAAGTGGATGAATATCCATGAGCCAAGGTCGGGTGTGGGGAGCTACACTTGGTCTGAGTAGAATAAGGTAGATGAAATTTTGTTATTAGTTTACATAGCATCATCATGTAATCATGTTGCCAAGTGTAGGCGTTCATATTTTGTTTGATTGAAATGTAACCGTTAAGGATTTAAGTCTCATTATAGTTGAATATTAATGTATGAACTTATAGTATCATATATATGGTTTTGTTGAAATTGTGATATGGATTACCATATGGGAATTGTAGTCATATGATGCCTTAGATGTGGACATAAGCTATTGTTGAATGGAATCTCTATGGAATGTGCATGGGATGTTAATTGCTGCTAATGTATGTGTTCTTGCGGTCATATATTCATGAATTTGCTAATATGAGCTAGTTGGATAAGTAGGAAGTAGTAATTAAGTTTTGCAATGGTAATGGATAGATTGATGGGTAACTAGGGTAGATAAACACCATTAGGATCACATAAAATAAGGGAAAGTGGACCTGGAGTGTTTTTAGGATGAGATTTGGAGTGTAGGAGGCGAAATTTGGGTAATGCAGTTACATGAGGGATTCTCGCCGCGGCTAAGAAGGCTTCGCTGCGGCCAAATGGGAGACAGAGTCGAAGGGCGCCGCAGCATAACCAATCCCGCGTGGCGCGAGGGTGGAAAACTAACCTGGGGAGTGACAGTGGCGAGGATCGCCGCGGCCTGATAAATCTCGCCGCGGCACAAAGTGGGAAAAATCGCCCAGGAGGGTAACAGAACCAAAACTCGCCGCGGCGCGAATCGAGAAAATAAAAATAAGGATTGGACAGAAGCAAAACCCGTCGCGGCATAAATATATTGCGCCAAGGCGAGAATCGTCAGAGTTGAGAATAATAGTTCCAAGAGGCATTTCCGCCCGGCACCACATAAGTTGGCCGCGGCGAAGGTCCAACTCGCCGCGGCAAGATTTGTGAAATTTGCCCAATGATTCTAGAGAGCAATTTGGCTGCGGCGGGGAAGGTATAGGCCGCGGTGCAAGTCCCCAACCTACTCCTTTTAGCCTAGAAATCATATTTTCTTTAACGGTAATGGTAAGAGATGATATAGGAGTACTTGTGGGAGGTTATTGGGTATTGAAACGGATAGACGGTTGAATCATAAACCCCTTATGGTAGTAGGATTTCTCTTATGCAAATTTTGTTTTGCAGAGGTGGTATGGTGATGACCCTAATATCAATGTTTAAATTTTTTTCATATTTTCATAATGTGATAAATTGTAACCACTCAACCCTTGATAATTAATTATTAATCGTATATTTGACCATAATTACAATGATTAGAAGGTAAGGTTGTCACATCACATACATTAAGGTGTATAATTTCAAGAAGTTAAATGCTTCTTATGGCTATTTTCTTGTTATGTTTAGGTTGTTTCCCTTAATACAGTCCAAATATAAACCAATACTAGTAAAATCTAGATTTAGAGGAATCTCATTCTTTATTAATCTTTCTAATATTTTATTGGATACATGTCCCAATATTTATGCCACAAGTAAGCAGAATGATCATTTACTAAATTACATTTGATTTCAATGTTATGATGAATTACTAATAGGCATCTAGCGAAATCATTATCAAATTTCAATTTATATAAACTATCATAAAGAATACTAGAACCAATACAAGAAATATCCTTAAATAAATTGAAACAATTATGTTTAAACTTAACATTAAATTCAAAAATATCCAATCTAGATAGAGAAACAAGATTTCTAACAACCAAAGGTACATAAGCAATCCTTAAAAGGTCTAAATAATAGCTAGTATTTAAGACCAAATGATAAGTTCCTATGCCTTCAATTGGAGCCTTTTTGCAATTCCCAATAGATAAAAACTTTCATTTGTATTTGGGGTGTAGATCATAACAAATCCTTACATCATATTAAATACATAAGTAGTAGCACTAGAATTAAGCCATCTAATATTATAAGGAACTTGAGCTAAGTTTGATTCAAAACATACTAAAGCACAAGGCTTACCTTTCTTTTAAAACTAAGCCTTACATTTTATGGCAATCCTTTTGATCATGGCCAACTTTCTCATAAACGTGACACTTCCTTACCTTTTGTTCCTTTTTTTTTTTAGTTTAAGAAGTATGAGTAGGCGCTTTTCTTTCCTTGAACTTGTTGGCTTTCACCTTAAGTCCCTTACTAGCTCTTTGGTTTATGAGGTTAATTGAATGACTTCCTTGTTTCTTCAATCTTGTTTCCTCTTGAACAAGCATATTGGCTAATTCACTAACATTCCACTTGTACTTAATAATGTTACAATTGATTTGAAATGACTTATACTTAAGAGGAAGTGAGCTCAAAATGAACTGTATAATAAAGGAGTCATCCACATTCATCCCTAAGGATCTTAGTCTTGCTATAGTATTAGTCATCTCGATGATATGCTATTGTATACCTCACAACCCATCAAACTTCTTGGTCATGAGTTTTGCCATCAAGCTACCAACAAGTGACTTGTCTATAATATGGAAGCATTCTTCCACAAATTGAAGATACTTCTTCACACATTTTGTTTGTGGAATAGTTATCTTAATGTTGTTGGCAATAGTCATTCACATAAATATAACACATAATCTGTTGGAACATTCCCATGCTTTATGGTGTGACCTTTTTTCCTCATTGCTTGAATCAGTAATAGTAGTGGACTAAAAGTGCTAAGTCAAGATCTAAAATACCTAAGTGAAACTTGTCTTGTTCACACCATTTAGAAAATTTCACACCATTGAACATAGCAACAGATGAAGCTTGCGAATGAAAAGTAATAGCCGCAAGATAACACATAATTGCTCAAAATATAAAAGTTCATAAAGATTCAAATAAATGGTCAATCATATAATCAAAATATATTATAGCTCTTTGGGTAGATCCTACAATATACTAGCATAATTTAAATGCCATAATTTATTTTCATCAATAAATTGAAATTCTTAATTACATACGTATGTCATCCTTGGATAAACAAATATATATTTAATTTTTTAAGTTTACAACTTTCATGTTCACTATTTACAAAGCAATTGGTTTGCCTTTGGATAAATCTTAAAAGTCTAACAATTAGCAAACTTAAATTTATAATAACATGCATTTACTTAATAATGCATACAAAATAATTATTATGCATTATATTCTTAAACTTTATAATTTTCTTCATTTGAAATTTATTATCCTTAAAATTTGGCCACCTTAGTGACTAACAAATTATCATTAAAATAAATTTCAAACCACATAATGATAAATATTTTCTTAAAATAAATTTTAAATAATTGATATTATTCTCAAACAAATATATAGAAATACAATAAATAATAATGGAAAACAAAAACAAAATTATTGATTGTAGTCATGAATCACATTAGATTATTACTGTATACAATCTAGTTCCCTTTATTTGCATACACCTTTCATGGATTTAAAGCATTACATATATATGGCATATAAATTTATTAATCCATCCAATTCATACACATTACAACAAATTAACATTAATGTAGGATAATACCAAAATCATGCAATTCCTTTATTTGTCACAATCACAAATCATGCAATGTACAATAGCCAAAAAAAGGAAGAGAAAACACCATATCTTAATTCTAATCGATCTTATTCGTAGACATCATTTTTCATAAAATAGAGAAACAATCATTCTTAATTTATGAAAACTTATGAAATCGTAAACCATGCTCTAATACCAATTATTAGATTCAATTATGCATAAAAACTTAAATCTTAGATCTTGTATATTTATAATTATGTAATTGAATCAAGATACATACCTGGCATAAAAGAAGAAAAAACCATAGGAAATCACTTTACTTGATTAGTTTCTCTCTCTTTCCCCTTTCTTCATCAGTACACCAAAGTTTTCTTTTATAATGGATAGCTAACTATAGTTTCATGTATTGTGTATTTTTTTATGATCATATGTAACCATTTTATGGGTAGAAAGAGAACTAATTAAGTATATTTTAAATCCTTTAATCTAGTACATCTATCACATAATCAGATATATGGCTAAAATTTATTCAACTATTAAAACAATAATATATATATATATATATTATAATTATCTTCAATTATTCAAAACTAAAGATAAAACTTTATTTATCTTATTATCAAACCACATTCTAACACAAAAACCCTACATGGATTGATGGTATAGAAGGTAGTGAGTATGTTAGTATTGGTGCACAATTTGAACATGCCAACCACAGTAGAGTTGCCTTGGCTAAGCCACCTTATTGTTGGAGAAAACCTAAGAATAAGGTATTCTGGTTTAGAGCTATTATATATACCAAATGCTAATACACCTGCATGTGGAGTAGAGATTTCCATATTAGAAGCTTAAATTTTTTAGATACTTATCAATTTATAATTGGGAGTTTGATAGCTTACTAGTGAGGTCATTTTGGTGTCCTAAGGAAAATTTAGTTTTATAATCAAGGCAAATATAGCTGAAAATGCTATTGCTTCTACCATTCTCATTATAAACTATCAAACAAGTGTTTGCTTTTAGTTTTTTTTTTCCTTTTTGAAATGAATTTTTGAGTTATCTAGCCCAGTTCATTTTCTTTTTTTGTCACGTAGTCTACACTTTACAATAAAAGACAAAGAGTTATTCATAGGGATCACAATTGTAGAGAATGGTAAGTAATTTTTTGTTCATTATTTCTTATTAACATAAACAAAAAGATATCTTACAATAAGTACAGACATATTTGGTACATAGATGTCATGATCAAAAGAAAGGGAAAACTAAAAAGAAAGAGGCTTTTGCGCATTTGGTACAAGTTAAATACTTTCTAATGGCATTCACAGTTTCCTACAAATGGAGGAGATAGCTCTCCTTAGATAAAGTGAGGAAAAGTGGTCAACTTTGAGAAAGTTATGTGTAAGATTACCATCGTGCCCTGTATAATCCTCAAATTGTCTTGTCAAATTATTGCCTATATATAAGTTGCAAAAACACTCTCATTCTTTCACGCACCTGTCTTCCAACTTCTCTCACAAAATTGTCATCTTTGTCAAGCCACCATAGTTGGCATTCTTTTATTGGTGGTCACAAGTTGTTATAATTACTCCCTTGTAGCTCTTTCTTTTCTAGGTCGAACAAGGTTAAATGTAAAGAGTATTCAATTTTCTGGGTTAGCCATAATCTTTGACCTGTTTTCATTTTTTGAGGTTTTCCTTTCTTGATTTACTGTTTTCTTCAATATCTAGTCTGTGTAATGGTTGTATACTATGTGCTTCACTATTGACCTAAGCTAAACAAAATTGAGACAAGTTATTGTGGGAAAATTTTTTTGGCTATTGATGTAGGGTTTTGATTTCTTGGGATTTAGGATGTTGAAATGCATTTCATAACCTTACATCTGTAGATTGACCTAGATAATTTTGCTCTTCCCATCCTGATTTTAAAAAGGAGTTGTTGAAAGAGAATATCTGGTATTGGAGGGAAGAGACAACGTAGCCTTACATGAGTGATTTCTTAATGAAATTGCTATTTAAGCAGATATTAATATAAGCTTCTGAAGTTAATTCCTATCCAAAAATAGGGGACAAGAGGGCACAATACCTTGTAGATTATTGGTGTCAAATTTTAGCTTGAAATGAGTCCAAACTTTTCATCTTAATTTTACAAACATAGAAAATCATAGTTTTTAAAGAGAAAGATTTTTACAATATTTCAATGTAAAAGGAGAAATAGATTATGAATGCTTTGGTTATTAACAACTATTGACTTTGCTTGGTTTTTAGGGGATGGTCTTTGACCTTGAAAAAGGGTTAACTCTATATATTGATTTAGCAAAATCCCAACTCTATATCTAAGTACATAAGAATATGTCTATTGCCTAATCATTTGTTCAATTGAATGGGAAAAGAATATGATTTGTTAGCTCTGGTGTTAGTTTGTATTTGAGGTCATATCATGTGTTGGTTTCCTATATTCATAGACTATTAATATATGAAAACACATAATTATGTGAGTAACTAAAGCTAAATAACAAAGGATATGAATACATTGGATAATTGATTTTTTGCAGCACTTTTTTACTATCATTTGCAATAAACTAGATAAGGGAGGAATATGGGATGATGATTTTGAATTAAACACAATTTTACAAGTATTAACTTGATTGTGAACTACTATTCTTTGCTTTATGCATTGCTACTATTTTTTATTCTATCCATGTAGGGGCCATCTCTAGCATATTTTGTAATGTATCCTTTGGGGTTTGAGTGACTAGATATTAAATTATAAATAACAATTTATCCTAGAGTTTGAATATTTCTAAGAGTTTGTTATCATTTATATGCTTGATGAGTAATAGATAATGTAATAAATTTCTTGTTTGGCTAATTCACTCTAGGAAGAGTTATTAAAATGTGTAAGAAACTTACCTACATGAACAATTGTTTATGATAAATTTGAAAAAAGAAAAAAGAAAGTTGCTCCAAAAGAAGATTTATATGCGAAGGACATAATTTTTATAATTCTTCTATCTCTACTAAGTCCATGTACATTATTCTTGAACTGGTGATATTTGCAAGTGGAAATGCACATGTTTCCTCACAATCTACATGTTAACAAAAACTATGTGTCTTACTTTTAGTACAATTTCTAAGTAGGTATATCACGGTGCATGGCTTGAATTACGTTAAGGTATGATAGCAGCCAAATCTTTGGATGAAGTTATAGGAGCTGCTTCTGCAATCAAGGCAAGGTGTGAGATGGAAGGGGATCGATTAGAGAAACAATTTAATTATTTTTCTTTCTTAAGCGGACGATATTTAGAACACTTTTGTAGAATTTTTTTTTGGGTTCCCAATCAGATATTAATTTATTCCATGTGAAAGATTGAAATTATTTTATGTATGAATATCTATTTATAAATTAACTTATAGAGTAAATATTATAAATTAACTTAAATTATATTTTAATATCTGCAAATGTCGATAGGGATCTTGGGATAAGTTTTTAAAAGTATAAATTTATTATTTTTGTTGTGTTGTTGGATATTTTATTTGTTATGCAAAAAAGAGCAAGTTATTGGAGATTTTTTTTTTATTATTGTTTGATTCAAAAATCATTTTTATTGAACTCAGGTATTAAAATTGAATATTTTTATATTTTTTGTCTCATTGATCATTCAAATAACATTTTTTGGAATTAAAAAAAAATTAAAGGCATTCATGTTTTTTATCTTATTATTTTTTATTGAAAATACAATTTTTTGGAATTAAAATGTTAAAATTGAATTATTTTAATTTTTTATTATTGGTAATTAAAAAATTATTTTTTTAAATTACAAAATTATTTTTTTATACTTACTATTATTATTAGCAAATAAAAAGAATTATTTTATTATTTTTCTACACCAAGGTCATTTGATTATTTTTTTTATTTTTATATTATTTTCATTTAACCAAATGCTGAAAAGAAATGAATGTTCCATTCATTTTTATGTCATATCAAACATGATTTAAACAACAAGATTCTATTCCATTCCTCCTTTTTCCAATCGTAGCCTAAATGTCACCTTTTTTTCTCCTGGTTTTATCTGATGTTAAGTTTGTTTTATTGTGCTTGTTCTAAGAAATATTGTTCTTAGCTTTTTGTTGTGCAGAACTTTTCAAGATGGTCTGTGGACAGAATGAAACTGATGTTGATATTAGAATATCTGCTGTCATGCTACCACAAGATGCTGGTAAAAACTTGGAAAAACATTTATAGTGTGTTGGCAGCGTGTTAAAAGGGAGAGAAAATCACATTTGCAACCTCTTTTATTTAAAAGCAACAAATTGTTACTTCAGCCAAACCATGTTTTCTTCTTTCCAGACGCAGAGTCAAACACGTTGTTAGAAAACAACTCAAATTAAGGTTAAGGGAAGGGAGCTAAGTGAGAGTGAGGAACCAGCTAGATCACGAGTTGCTACTATAATACAGTTTCAATCTTTTAAAAATTGGTTGTGCGGCGTTCCAACTAAATTATTAATACAATTTAATAAAAAATGAAGAGGACATAACAGGGCATGGCCAGCTAAGCTTAAGGTCTAGGTGAACAAAGACAGCATAACAGCCATGTGATGGGAGGAGAGGACAATTTTGAGTTACAGTAGAAGTGTTTAACGAAGTGGTAGTAACTGTACAGTAACAGTTCTATAGAAGCAAATCAACTTATGGATCGATCAAGCCACCGAGGAGGTGCCTGATTCATAAGAATGAAGGCCTGGTTGTGCAATAGAAGACAATTCAGTTAAATGGCCAAGTAAGTTTTGTTAAGACCAAACGCAAAAATACACCAAAGAAAGAAAGTAAAAAAATACCATGAAAATTTTAATGTGTTTTCATTTCTTCAAAAGGATTTATTTTTATAGTCTCGGAAGGGATAATTTCATTAAAATAAAAATGTTATAATTTTTAAACGGATAAAATTATAAGCACTTTATTGATTTCAAATACTTAAAACTTGATTATTACTTGAGCCAATATTTAAAAAAACTTATTTATAACAACAACTTCCCGCTCTTTCTTTTGAACCGAAATTTTGAAAAACTTACTGTTCCAACAATTTTAATACCTTGAACACATAAAAACAGAAGCAATGGCAGATAAGGAGAAATATGCAAGTAATGTAAGTGCCCCCGCTAATAAGGAAGGCGTTTTTTTTTTTTGGATAAAAAAGGAAAGACAAACGAAGCAAACTATGCACCAATAAGGAAGGCGTGTTTCAGAACATTCTTTATTAACGAGGGAATTTGTCGGAGATTTTTTTTTCATTTTTAACCTCCAAAAAAAAATGGCGCACACTTGATTTTACAAGTAAATTCAAAGATTAAACTCGGTAACAAAATCTTTAAAGAAAAATTAGCTTCTAATATGTCTTAGACCACTAAGTTTGTACAAACTATAAAATGGTCTCACAACATCATGTTGTACACCAATGGGGAAATATCTGGTGCACTTTATTTTTTATACTTCCTACACAACTTTTTTTTTTAAATGAAAACTTCCTACACAACTTTTCTCAAAATATAATATCTTAATATATATCATTATCCTTTTGCCAATTAATTATAAATAGAACTAAACTTAATATATATTTTTTGATATTTTTATTATCAATTTTTTAATTAAAATATAATTTTAATAATAATATAATAAATATAATTTAATTGAAATATTATATACTTATTTTTAAAAAATCATATTTTTATCATATTATTATTGAAAAGTTATATAATTATTATATTTCATCCTGTTGTCAGATAAAGATAATTTTTACAGTAAAAATTATCCTTACAATTATAAATTTTTATCTTTAGATTGAGCCTTCCACCTCCACCGTAAACTTTAGCAAGAGCCCTTTTCCGCGGCCCAATTTCATCCCAGCAAGGTACCAAGATTCTAGGCAAATTTGTTCAGAGAAAAAAAAAGGGACTCCAAAGCCCAACATAATCAACTAAAGACAACAGGTCGAAGCTAAAAAGCTACAAAGGATAAATATAACTCTATCAGCGATACAAATCCTGAATCGATCTAATTTGACCCATTATTAAAGCCAGGGGAATTTTTGTCCTTTTGACTTACAGCTTAAGCCATTGTCAAATTCGGAGTAAGTTTATTAGAAATAAGCCATTCTCTTAATTACATTATTAGAAATCAGGTTTACTTGGACTATGTATAATCAATCTCAAACCGATTGCCTCAAATGTTAAGTCTTCTACAAACAGTTTTGGGAATTCTTTTGAACCCAGAAGATCCTAAATACAGAGTAAAAGCAAATGGAGAAATCAGATAAATTTTGATCCAAAAAAAAAAAAGAGCAAATATCATTAATTCGTAAAACGAAAAGAAATAAACAAATGAATGAATTGATCTCTACATTACGCTTATACAAGATACCAATCCCCTGTTTCCAATATAGTAGTCAATCAATAGCCTGAATCCTCACACCAGTGTTGAGCACGATGATGTAGAAGGATCATACAAGGCTGGAAGCAGGTACTTCCTTCTATTAGCACCATATGCATTGTAGCTAGCACCTGTAGTAGAGTCCACCAGTAAGTTCCCAGCATAACCAGGGTAAGCTCCTTTCCCATAAACCCCTGGACAAGCCGATGCAGCTTCGAGTGGAGCTTCAGCCGAACCCTGGAAATAGCCATTTCCAAATGGGTTCGTGGCAGTCCCAGCCAGGAGGCTAGCCAGGTTGATAACCATTCCGTCAAGGCCCACATCATTGTTGGGGGCGATCAATGGTGGGTTCTGGGGTCCATAGATTGGCTGGTGGAATGGCCACGCGCACTGCCCAGGGCACTGCGTCTCCGAGTTACCAACCCATATGTAAGCGAACTCGTAGTTCTTGCCCTTTATGTGACCCGCAGAAGAGGAGCCATGTGTCCCACATCTGCTCATGCAAAAACCTTCGACTGCCACATCGGCGGAGGTCAAAACAACGTTAATGGCGTTTTTCTGGTCACCCTTAGAAGCCAACTGGACAAGTTGCTTGCTTGTGAGTGATTTCCCGAGCGAGTAGTTCTCGTCGAGAATCTGCCTACCCAGTGAAAGGGAAAGAGCAGAAGCCTTGTTCTTGGCGAGATGGTAGTATTTCTCTGTGGTTTTCCACCAGGTGGCAACAGAGGGTTGGCTGCTCGGAGCCGGCGAGGATGACAAAGAGGTGATGAAATCGGAGATGATGGCCTTTTGGGAAGGATTAAATTTACCATACCAAATCAGATTGATAGAAATTTTGCCAGATAGAAGAGGACCATTGTGGTAACGAAGTAGCTGAGACTGGTCTTGCACCAGTTCATTCAGCCTCCGAGTAGCAGAAGAGAGTTGAAAAACAGAGATGAGAAAGAAGATTTGAAGAAAGCATCGAGAAAGAACGGAAGTAGCCATTTTTTAAATTGAATCAAGACAAAGAGTGCAATGGTGTATCAGGAGTGGAGAAGTGGTGAGAAGCTGAGATAACTTGAATATTTGATGGTGGATTGAGAAGATTGGGGATAGCTCTATATATAGGTCTCAGATGGGGATCAATTCGGGAGATCATATTAATCAAAACGTGTTTTCTACTGCAGTCAAGGAACCTGCCAAGAAGCCAAGACCGAGGGAAGGGACCAAACGATACCATTAAGCGCGTTTCTTTATACAAAAATCTTTATTGCAAACCCAAGTCACCAATACATGAGTGCACTTTCACGCTTATCACTTTGAATGAAAGCAAATGCCAGGGGCCCAAGGCCATAGAACAAAAGAGCCGCCCCAGTGATGAAGTCAAATAAGCGAACCTTTTTTCTCTACTCGCGGTCCATACGGAACAGCAAGCTGGCATGTATTCCAGCTTAGTTACAGTTTAATCCTTTAATGGATTGATTGTCAAAATTGCCAAGGTGCCCTCACATACAAGGGGTAGAATGGAGAGACTTGACGCATCTAGCGGTCCTTTGGGCATCCGAGGAAGCAGGCGATATTACCCGCGCTCTCACTGTGATAGGGTCCCACATACCACGCGCGTGAGATGACACAGCCCAATACTCATGGTTCGTTTAATATGCAACATGTAAAATGTATAACTACAGAGGTAATAAAAAAAATTAATTTTTAAAGATAAAAAATAAAATTTTTTAAAATTTCCAGCCAAGGGACCAAATGATACCATTAAGCGCGTTTCTTTATACAGAAGTCTTTATTGTAATCCCAAGTCACCAATACATGAGTGCACTTTCACGCTCTTAACTTTGAATGAAAGCAAATGCCAAGGACCTAAGGCCTCAGAACAAAAGAGCCGCCCCAGTGACGCAGTGAAATAAGTGAACCTTTTTCCTCTACTCGCGGTCCACACGGAACGGCAAGCTGGTATGTATTCCAGCTTAGTTACAGTTTAATCCTTTAATGGATTGATTGTCAAAATTGCCCTTTTTCAACGAACAAGGTGCCCTTACATACAAGGGGTAGAATGGGGAGACTAGACGGGATGATGTTTTATTTTCTTGGGAATCGCTGACGCATCTAGCTGGAAATCACCTAAAGGCAGCTAGCTTGGCAATTAAATGCCTGTGCTCCTTTGGGAACGGATCCTCTACCGAGAGGCAATCTGGACACGCGGTACCCAGACCCAAAACGATGTCATTTTCACTCGTGATTTAATGTCACATATGACCCTGTTTCATTAGGCGGGAAAGCAAGTATTTGGCAACTAAAGGCGATTTGCAAGACTCTCTTCTCTAGCACCATCCATCTCATCAACCTTTCACCGTCTCAGAAATTTTGGAAGGTTGGGATGTACAGTTGCCGTGACCCTATTTCCTTCAGTAGCCATGACGCTATTTCATTAGGTGTATGTGTTGCATTATTTTTGGGTATTCGTCTGAGTATATGAAAGAAAACTTTGGGAAGTCATTGCTGTCTATAGAAAGCAAGCAGGATATGAATATCATATCAGATTTTCCCAAAAGCATTCATGCCATGCCATGTATACACACATAAAAAAGAAGTTCAATAGAGGATTAGCCAAATGAGAAATTTTCGAATAAGAAAGGAAATCAAAATGATCAGTAGCACACCAAGAAACACCATAATGGATTACAACCTGTAGAAAACAACGAGAAGAAAATAAAAAGATAAAAGGGAGGGAAATAAAGAGAAAAAAATATATGCATGTTCCTAACATACCTAGAGGGGAGGGTATTTCACATCTAACATAAGTTGACAAGTTCAATTTCATGAGAAGTTGTGTAAGGATGAAACCACGCATGTCTCATTCCCTTCAAAGAATAAAGCCCCAAAGAAGGGTATGGGTAGTTACCAAGAGGTTTGAGGTTCAAACATCTACTCTGTCATTTAACCAAAACAAAAAACAAAAATACAAAACAAAACAAAATTTGTTAGCTTTTGTAGAGCCTTTAAACACCCAATGCCTTTCTTTAATTTCACTCCATGAGAAGATGAATATACTATGAGATGATGCAGCTCGACAAGCAGGTTAATCTATGCTAACAATTCACTTACTCGAGTATCCTTTAGGTGCAAAGTCTCTAGATTAAGAAGCTTGCTGATGTAACTCATGAACGGCCATAATCTTTAAGCAAAGCTTATACCTTGTGTTCTAAATTATTGATTCATGTTTTTTGTCACATATTTTTTGTAACCATGCTCTAAAGTTTGTTCTTTATAAAGTGCCCCTCCCACTTTGCAGTATAAAATTTTGATAATTTGCTAAGATAACTCAACTTCTTCTTTTGTTTTTGTCTATTTTGTTGAACTTGATTGAAGGGAGGGGGGTTTGGTGTTGGATGCAATTTGAATTGAAGAGCAGCAAATTAATTATTCCAATGCTCCTTTGAGTTCCAAATTAGCTCTTGCGTTTTTAGCAGTAGCTGATGCTTATACAAAATTTGCATTGTAGGAACGGACTCCTAGCTAAGTAAACTGACTAATTATTTGGCGCTATTCAGTACTAACCTTTAAGGAGCGCTTGTGAGGAATGTTGGCCCAATGATCTCTCAGTGCATGTGTGTTTGATAATTCCAAAAGCCCAAGTCAGGAAAAAGCCCACCCAAGATAATCCTTTTAAGATGTTTTCTTATCTCCCCACAGAATGTATAAAAGTTCTTTTATTAAAATGTCTCTGCTGTCCTGAAAAAGCTAAAAGCTGACTCTATAACTGGGACCATGTACCTGCTCTGCTCCTAAGTCAACTACTCCTTTTCGTTCAGTCATAGAAAACATAAAATCCACCTACTTCTCTGTCATGATGACTGATAGAAAGGAACTGTGAAAATTTCTCTGAGCAAATTAACTGGAGCTTCACCAACTCTCCGCCGAAACGCTTAACTGCTCTCTGGTTTTTCAACCTCCATCATATTCCAACGGTATAGCATGAAGGAGTTGAAGCAACGGCTAGCTTTCTATGTATATATACCTGTTTAAAGCTACACTTGTAAGGCACCATAACACATAGAAAATTCATAGCTTATTTTGTAATCTGCATATATTCTGTGTTTGGTCTATTGAGAAGTTGTTCTGCAATACTAGTGCTGATCTCTGTAAGAAGCATTGAAAAGTATTGCAAGTGTGAGAAAGAAGAGAAGGTTGTATACAAGCTATTAAAGTCTGTAAAAGTTCTACGTGAGCTTGAAACCTAGTGTACTTGCTGTAAACGTTGATTCAACTTAGTGGAAATCCCTTGTCATACATCAAGGGGACTGGACATAGGTCTTGAGGACCGAATCAGGATATATCAGGTGTTTCTTTTTCTTACTCTTCTCTTTATCTTTCAGACTGTGTTCTAAAACCTTGTCGACAAGGTCCTTGTTCGTCTCCTTGATCTTTACTTTTCAAACATATTATAGAAGATCTTGTTAACAAGATCTTAGTATATTTACAAGGTTTTTAGTTTTACAGTTTTGACTGAGATTAATACTTTTAAAATTAAAAACACCTATTCACCCCCTCTAGGTGCATTCTTCAATTGGTATCAGAGCAGGTCTCACTGATTTTAGCGCTTAACCGCCTAGAGAAAAGATCTTTTATTTTTGCAAAAAAATGAGTCAACAACCGCTTGAAGGATTCTCGACTGTCAGACCTCCATACTTCAATGGAAATCATTACACTCACTGGAAAGCAAGAATGAAAATCTACATTCAATCAACAGACTACCGAGTATGGGAAATCATGGAGAAGGGTCCAAAATTCCCTTCAAAGAAAGATGAGAAAGGGGAAGTCATCGATAAACCTAGAGATGAGTGGTCAGAAGATGATATCAAGATGATAGAAAGCAACACTAGAGCAATTAATATTCTATACTGTGCTGTGAATGGTCAAGAGTATGATAAAATTTTCAGCTGCGACACAGCACAAGAGATGTGGTTGAAGCTTGAAATGACGCACGAAGGGACATCAAAAGTCAAAGAAAGTAAGATGAACATACTGGTATATGAGTATGAACTATTTCATATGAAGGAAAATGAGAATATTGAAAAAATGTTCAACAGATTTGCTAAGATTATGGGAGATCTGAAGGCTCTCGGAAAAACATACTCAAATATGGAGAAAAACTCTAAAATCTTAAGATGTCTTCCTCCCATATGGAAATCAAAGGTAGACAATCTAAAAAGTCAAAATATTGCCGCAATGCCACCTGATGAGCTACGGGGCTATCTCATTGCATATGAAAGAAGTCATTTAAAAAGGCATGAGTTGGAGCAAAAATGAAAAGCTCTTGCTTTGTAAGTTATGAAAAAAGAAGAACAAGCTGTTGAAGAAGAAGGAGAAATTGACGCACAAGATATAACATTCTTCTCAAAGAAATTAGAGAATTATGCTAGAAGAAAAAGGTTAATGGGAAAGCTCAGAGGTACTTCCTCAAACAATATTATAAGACGTGACAAGGCTGCCAAAAACATGATTACTTGGTATGAATGTGGCAGAAGTGGTCATATCAGATCAGAATACCCATTCATAAGAAGAAAATCAACCAAACCATTTGTCAGGAAAAAGGTTATGGCTGCTTGGAGCAATGAAGAAGAAGAGGAAGAAGCTGAAATAGAGCAAGAACTTGCAAACATGTGTTTCATGGCCACAGAAGAAACTGAGGTAACATCTGAAACAAAAATCTTTGACTTACAAAATGATTTTAATAATCTTTCTGATAGACTTTGAAAAATTATTTACAAAATATGAGAACCTTATTCAAATCAACTCTAGTCTAAAAGAGAACTCAAGAAAAATGAAAGAAGAATTAAATACTGCTGTAAAAGAAATAGATAGATTGAGAACACAAGAAAAGCTCTTAGAAAAAGATTTAGCTAATTTTGTAAAAGGAGAAGAAAATCTAAAAATATTGTTAGGACAGCAGAAGTGTATGTTTAATAAGACTGGCTTGGGATATGACAAAAGAAAAGATGTTAAACTATATAAGAGTTTCTTTGTTAAAGAAAGTAATAGCTTACTATCTACAGTCACATGCCCCTATTGTAATAGATTCGGCCATGCTTGTCATAAGTGTAAAAATAAAGTTGGAAGACTAGTTTGAATCCCCAAGAACTCTCTCTCTACAAAAGAAACTCTCTCTAACCATAACGGACCCAAGAAAAATTGGGTACCTAAGAAAACTTATTTAACATGCAGGTATGTTTCAAAGGAAAAATATCAAGGAATGACTGGTTCCTGGACAGCGGCTGTTCACGACACATGACAGGAGATTACTCTAAATTCCAATCATTTACTCACAAAGATGATGGTTCTGTTACCTTTGGAGATGGAGGTAAAGGTAAAATTATAGGCTTTGGAAAAATAGGTCTGAATGAAAATTGCTGCATTGATAATGTATGTCTTGTTGTTGGTCTCAAATATAATCTGCTTAGTATTAGCCAACTATGTGACAAAGGATATAAAGTTGAGTTTAAATCAGTTCATTGCATCGTGTCTGATAATGATAACAAAGCTCTGTTTGTTGGACAAAGGTTTGAAAACATTTATGTACTTACCTCTAAGGATGATATATCTAAGAACATAACATATCTTTCATCCATTTGCAATGATCCCTGGTCTTGGCATAAGAAACTTGGACATGCAAGCATGCATGTGATTTCTAAACTGTCAAAACTTGATCTTGTGAAGGGACTTCCTAAACTGAATTTCCAAAAAGATCATGTATGCAATGCATGCCAATTAGGTAAATAAACCAAATCCTCCTTCAAATCCAAGGAGTTTGTTTCTACATCCAGGCCACTTCAATTATTGCACATGGATCTCTTTGGTCCTTCTCAAACTCAAAGTTTTGGAGGTAAAAGTTATGCATTTGTTATCATTGATGATTACTCTAGATTCACTTGGGTTTCATTCTTAGCTCATAAGGATTAAGCTTTTAAGATCTTTGAGGTTTTTTGCAAAAAAGTTCAAAGAGAGCAAGGGCATTTAATCTCTAGTATTAGAAGTGATCATGGTGGAGAATTTGAGAATAAACTCTTTGAAAATTTCTGCAATGAACATGGTTTTACTTACAATTTCTCTACTCCAAGGACTCCACAACAAAATAGAGTTGTTGAAAGGAAAAATCGTATTTTGCAAGATATGGCTAGAACCATGTTGATTGACAATGATCTTCCTAAATGCTTTTGGGCTAAAGCCATAAACACTGCTTGTTATATCTTGAATCGATGTCTCATTAGATCTATCCTTAAGAAAACTCCATATGAACTATGGAAAGGAAGAAAACCCAACATAGGCTATTTTCATGCGTTTGGATGCAAATGCTTTATACATAATAATGGAAAAGATATGTGAGGAAAATTAGATGCTAGAAGTGATGAAGGAATCTTCCTAGGATATTCAACAACTAGCAAGGCATATAGGGTATTTAACAAAAGAACATTGGTAGTTGAAGAATCTATTCATGTAGTTTTTGATGACTCTAACCTCCCTTTGAAGAAAACCTCTAATTTAGATGACGAGGAAAATGCAGACTGTTTGAACAAATCTCAGAATATGAGACAGAAAGAAAAGACAAATAAAAACGAAGAAGAAAAGAAAGACAAAGAAGTCGACGAAATGTCCAGTCAAAGATCTTGTCAACAAGATCCTATACCTTGTCAACAAGATGTATTCAGGAAAGGAGAAACTTCAAATCTTCCTGAAGCTGTAAACACTAATTCACCCAGTACAGATTTGAAGCTTCTTCGAGAATGGAGACACTCTTCATCATATCCTATGCAGTTCATAATTGGAAATCCCAATGAAGGTCTTAGAACCAGAGCTTCATTCAAACAAAACAACTTAGCTCTTCTCTCCCAAATAGAACCGAGAACTGTAGAAGAGGCTTTGAAGGATGAAGACTGGATAGCTGCAATGGAAGAAGAACTCAATCAGTTTAAAAGAAATGAAGTATGGAATTTGGTAGAACCTTCTGAAAATGCCTCAGTGATAGGATCAAGATGGGTGTTTCGAAATAAGCTCGACGAACAAGGAAATGTCATAAGAAACAAAGCTAGACTCGTGGCCCAAGGATACTCTCAAATGGAAGGTATTGATTTTGATGAAACTTATGCTCCAGTTGCAAGATTTGAATCCATACGCATGCTACTTGCCTATGCTTCATTTATGAAATTCAAATTATTTCAAATGGATGTTAAAAGTGCTTTCTTGAATGGATTTATTCATGAAAAA
Source organism: Erythrophleum ivorense (assembly GCA_026724425.1). Lineage (NCBI taxonomy): Eukaryota > Viridiplantae > Streptophyta > Magnoliopsida > Fabales > Fabaceae > Erythrophleum > Erythrophleum ivorense. The sequence goes on along the minus strand of JAIUCV010000036.1, from coordinate 657,072 downwards.
GTTTTTGTCAAACAACCTCCTGGTTTTGAGGATGAAAATCTGCCCAATCATGTTTACAAACTTTCAAAAGCTCTTTATGGGTTAAAGCAAGCTCCTAAAGCTTGGTATGAAAGGTTGAGCAATTTTTTACTTCAAAATGGGTTTATTAGAGGCAAAATTGATACCACTCTTTTCATTAGAAAGCACGATAATGATTTACTACTTGTTCAAATTTATGTGAATGATATTATATTTAGTAGTCCTAATGAATTTCTCTGTCAAGAATTTTCTAAGCTTATGCAAGGAGAATTTGAAATAAGTATGATGGGAGAAATGAACTTCTTTCTTGGTCTGTAAATCAAGCAAACAAGGGAAGGAAACTTTATCAATCAAACTAAATACACCAAGGAGTTAATCAAGAAATATGGCTTTGAAAATGCAAAAGCCATGGGTACGCCAATGTGTCCCTTATCAAACCTCGACAAAGATGAAAAAGGTAAAAATGTTGATAAAAAATTATATAGAGGTATGATTGGATCCGTGCTTTATCTCACTACTAGTAGACCAGACATTATTTTTAATGTATGCAAATGTGCCAGATTTCAATCCAATCCTAAGGAATCACACTATATTACTATAAAAAGAATTTTTAGATACTTGGTAGGAACACAAGGCCTTGGTTTGTGGTACCCAAGATCTAACGGATTTGAACTAGTGGGATATGCAGATGCTGATTTTGTAGGTGATAAACATGACCAAAAAAGCACCACAGGTACTTGTCAATTCCTAGGAACTGCCTTAGTATCCTGGTTTAGCAAGAAACAAAGCTCAGTTGCCTTATCAATTGTCGAAGCAGAATATATGGCAGTAGGAAGCTGTTGCTCTCAGCTCCTATGGATGAAACAACAACTAGAGGACTTTTCACTTTCATACAAGTAAATCCTAATATTCTGTGACAATACCAGTGCCATCTGCTTAACCAAAAATCCAGTACACCACTCTCGAACCAAGCATATTGAAGTTAAATATCACTTCATTAGAGATCATGTACAGCAAGGAGATGTTCAGGTAAAATATATACAAACTGACTTGCAACTTGCTGATAATTTTACAAAACCTCTACTAGAAATTAGATTTTCTACATTAAGATCTCAATTAGGATGATTAGCAATGATTAATCTTTATATGGTTATCTATTCTATATTTAATTAAAAAAAACCTTATCGACTGAATCAAAAATCTTGTCGACAAGATCTCTAAGGCCATAGAAAGTCAAATATATATATTGACCATGATGTCGCGGGGCTAAAAATACTATTTCGTCTTCTCTTCCAATCAAACTATGGCTTATGGTCTGTATATTCAAATCACAGTCTCTTTCTTCTGCAAAATTATGAAAAGTAGTGTGCAAGGCACAGGTGTCAGAAAAACTAGCCTTCTCTCTCCCAACATTAATTGCTGACATGATGGATTAGGTTCTTCCGTGCACACTTCTTCTTATATCAGCGTCTCTTCAGTCACTCCATTCTCTTGTCCTTCACCTTCCTTGAACCCTAGTAGAACGCAACAGTGTCTTCCTCATTCGGCGTCTCAAAATGCCTCGCACCAAGAAGGTTGCCCACAAATCTCCGGTGACGCAAAGCATTCTCATCTCTGACTCTACATCCGGTCCATCCTCAGCGGCAAATGCTCCTCAACAACTATCCTCATCTCCGGTATCCACTTATTCCTGTCGTTTCAAAAGGGTTGTTCGTACCAAATCCTCCAAATTAGAACCCGTAAAACAACCTTCTTCCCAACAATCTCCACCCCATAACTCTCCCGATGACTCTTCTCCTACCTCATCCTCTCAACCTTCTCCATCCCAAACTTCTGGTGCTCGACGCTCCAAACGAACCCTAAAACCTTCCTCTTCGTCGAAGGGAAAGAAATTAAAACATGACTCTCCAGCACAGACCTCCAATGAATCCCCTGAAGTCATTCCCTCTGATTCCGGCGACTCCACTGATGCCGAAGACTTCCTGTCTCCGAAAGAAAAGGAACGCTATGAATCAAATTTTTGACGTCGATCCATTGCCTGCGACAGAACTGTCTTATTGACCAAACTCCAGTCTATTCACTGTGACATCAGAAAGCCCTTTGAGGAAATGGGATGGCACAGAATGTTAGAAATCCAGGAGGAAGTATATGAAGATCTTGTTCGACTATTTTATGCCAATTTGTCAATCATGAATGATGGTTTATCCCTAGTATCCTTCATCAAAGGACGACGTATCTTACTTATAAAAAAAAAAACTCAATAAGCTTTTGGGTCTATCCTTCACGGGGAATGCATACTTTTTCCAGAAAACTTGGGGAGAAAACTTTCCTGTTACTTATGAGGAGGCCTGGGATTATTTAGTTGAGCGCCCTGATCTTCTTTCCTCCGGCCGAATCAATGGACTGGCATTGAGTTTTGAGCGACGTATCATGGCTCACATTATAAGCACTTGCCTACTTCCTCGGTCCCGTTCCTTAGAATCTCTCAACAAACGGGATGTCTGCCTACTCTACTGCCTTGTTACCAAAACGCCCATTGAGATTGGCACTTGGATTTTACGCTTCATGGCTGAATCCACTTCTATCTCAAATCCTTCTGCCAGTCTTCCCTATGGCATGCTCCTTACTCGAGTCTTCAAAGCTCACAAGGTCAGTCTCAAACACTATCCATCTCTTCTGCTCGACACCACCTACACTGAAGCTACCTTTCAATTAATGCATTACAGTCTTGTTAACAATCGTTGGGTACGCACCTCTGATACCACTCTCGCCCAATCCTCGCCTCCTACCTCTCCCGCTATCTCTGATCATCACCCTGCCTCATCTCCTTTCCTATATCCCCATGGCAAAACTCCTGCCTCCACCACTGCTCCACCCTCTCCTGATCCTGCTGCTCCCTCATCCTCAGCTCCACCCTTCTCCTCTTCTCCTGACTCCCTTTCTTTGTTGCATCGTATCCTTGAAGCTCAAACTTCGCTTAATCAACTATTTGTCACCTTTCTCCAAGATCTTCAAAAACATCTCCATCAAATCTCTGATCAAATGGGAGATCTCACCACCAACGTTGGCACCATGAGGAGCCTTTTGGCAGACCACGATCCTCTTTCTCACCACCTTTAGGATGTCCATAAGGAACTCCAAGCTGCAAAGACTAGTGTCAATCTTAAAGCTACTGTTCTCGATCATCGGCTTCAAGATATTGACACTGCTATCATGGACTCCCTCAAAGTGTTAAAAGCCATCTGCCGACACCAGTAATCTCTTAGGTCTTCCTCATTTTCCTGGCCAATGATGATAATGCTGTAATTATTATTATTATTTTTGGACTTATACCCCTTTACCTTTTGCTGTTGACAAAAAAGGGGGAGAACAATCATATCTGCTGCTGATGAAATTGATTATATTTGAATATTGCTGAACAATCGTATCTGCTGCTAATGAAATTGATTATATTTGAATATTGCTGCTACTGATGAAACTGATTATATTTACCAATATGTGTTGCTGATTATATTTAAATCTTGCTGATTATATTCGCTGAATCTTATTTGCTGCTGAATATATTCTCTTTACTACTGGTCTGGATAATGAATTTATATCTGCTAACTGATACTTACTGCTACTTGAAAATAAATCAACAATTAAAATATAAGTAGGGGATTAATGACACAGATGACACACACTCTATCTCTTAAGGTATCTTAAGTCATTTTGATGTTCCTACATCCATGCTTTGACCTCTAAAAAACCTTTTATTAAAAAGGTAGCACATATTAAGAGGGAGCCTTGCCTATTTTTGATTATCTTTGTAGACTTTTATCACTTGGTTTTTGTCATCATCAAAAGGGAGAGATTGTTGACCCAATGATCTCTCAGTCCATGTGTGTTTAATAATTCCAAAAGCCCAAGTCAGGAAAAAGCCCACCCAAGATAATCCTTTTAAGATGTTTTCTTATCTCCCCACAGAATGTATAAAAGTTCTTTTATTAAAATATCTCTGTTGTCCTGAAAAAGCTAAAAGCTGACTCTATAACTGGGACCATGTACCTGCTCTGCTCCTAAGTCAACTACTCCTTTTCGTTCAGTCATAGAAAACATAAAATCCACCTACTTCTCTGTCATGATGACTGATAGAAAGGAACTGTGAAAATTTCTCTGAGCAAATTAACTGGAGCTTCACCAACTCTCCGCCGAAACGCTTAACTGCTCTCTGGTTTTTCAACCTCCATCATATTCAAACGGTATAGCATGAAGGAGTTGAAGCAACGGCTAGTTTTCTATGTATATATACCTGTTTAAAGCTACACTTGTAAGGCACCATAACACATGGAAAATTCATAGCTTATTTTGTAATCTGCATATATTCTGTGTTTGGTCTATTGAGAAGTTGTTCTGCAATACTAGTGCTGATCTCTGTAAGAAGCATTGAAAAGTATTGCAAGTGTGAGAAAGAAGAGAAGGTTGTATACAAGCTATTAAAGTCTGTAAAAGTTCTACGTGAGCTTGAAACTTAGTGTACTTGCTGTAAATGTTGATTCAACTTAGTGGAAATCCCTTGTCATACATCAAGGGGACTGGACATAGGTCTTGAGGACCGAATCAGGATATATCAGGTGTTTCTTTTTCTTACTCTTCTCTTTATCTTTCAGACTGTGTTCTAAAACCTTGTCGACAAGGTCCTTGTTCGTCTCCTTGATCTTTACTTTTCAAACATATTATAGAAGATCTTGTTAACAAGATCTTAGTATATTTACAAGGTTTTTAGTTTTACAGTTTTGACTGAGATTAATACTTTTAAAATTAAAAACACCTATTCACCCCCTCTAGGTGCATTTTTCAAGGAAGTGCAGCGAAATTGGCTTATGAGCTTTGGGGTTGCAACTTGATAAAGGAAGAAGATGAAAATATGTAGCGAGGGTGGCAACTGGATCGGGGAAGAAGATAAAGATAAACAGCAAACTGGGGATCCTACTTCTGAGAATCTGGGGCTTCATTTGGTACGATGTGTATTAGGGGCTTCATTTGGTCTCCAATAGACGGCTGCAATGGCTCAAAGAATGAACGGACAAGATGCGACATTAAATCAAGAGCGAAAACGACGCCGTTTGGGTTTGGGTACCGCGTGTCCATATTCCCTTTGGGAAGAGGATCGCATTCCATGCTGCTTCTCCTTTGGGCATCCAAGGAAGCACGCAATATTACCCGCCCTCTCAATGTGATAGTGTCCCACATACCACGTGCATGAAATGACACAGCCCAATACTCACGGTTTGTTTAATATGCACCATGTAAAATGTATAACTAGTTAACTACAGAGGTAATAAAAAATTAATTTTTAAAGATAAAAATAATTTTTGTATTTTTATTTTAAATAAATAATAAAAAGTTAAATAATAATATAATAAATATTTTATATGAAAAAAATTACTTTTATATGAAGAATAACAAATGAGACCTAAAGTATATTTGAACTAAGTGCGTGTTTGGCTGTGCGTCAAAAGAGAAAGAAACGTAATTTGCCAGAGATAATAAATTGTTGTTTTAGATAAAAGAGGTTGTAAAGGTGATTTTCACTTTCTAGCATGCAGCCAAACATACTCTCACAAGTTAACGCCTTCACATTTAATTGAAAAGATAAAATAAGGGCCAATGCAGCTATGATCAAGGGATAAAGTCAAATTTTCTCTTTAATTTGTTTCGCCTTCAGCTCTGTCTATGTCTCCCTCTTGAAATTTATCCGTTTATATTGCTAAATACCTCACCCACTTGTAACGTTCATCAATTTACATAAATATATTAAGATAGGTTTCACTATTTGTGGTTTAGCTCCATTGTAAGAAATTATACCATTTTCTGAACTTGGATCTTAACCCGTGTATATTCTAAATTTTCAATTTGATCAGCCTCCGTAGTTTTAGTTCATGGGGTTACTTTATTGCCATTGATCCTCCTCCGATACTCTGAAAAAAGGTTCCCTTTGTCCTCTCATTTTACATTGTGGGTAAGATACGTCGTACCACGTAAATGAAGACAGTAATTCTCATGTCATGAATAGAAATCAAAGCTACTTTATTTTATACTTAACTACCCATTGTCTATGGTCACAAAACTATTCAGTATTTATAATATTTAGTTGTTTATAATAATATAAAAAATTTGCATGGTGTCCGCAGAGAATGGCCTTAATTCCCGATAGTCGCAACTCGAAAAGAGACAACCCCAGCGTTTCTTATGGGTTCACCACTGGGACTTATCTGCTTTGTTTCAAACTTGCAGACAATAACGTGACGAACACAACAGTTTGACGAGGTTCCACGAATCTAACCATACATTGGTTCTAATCTTTCACAAGTCTCACATGTTAATTTTAGGAACCTCGGGCATTGACTCCGAATTCGATTCTCTCTGTCAGATTGTCAATTGAGAGAGCTTTTATTTAGGGTTGGGCTATAGGTGGGGGCGCTGGGACCTAGACCCCTTTATATAGAATATTTTTTTAGTCTATGATTTCGAGCTCTATACGAAACTTTTGTATCAAATGACATGTTTAGTACTTAAAAAATTAAGTATGAAAATTAAAAATAAAATAAAATAATATTTTTAAATATAAAAAATAATTTTAATATTTTTATTTTTAACGATTAAATAATGATTATAAAAACAAACTAAATATTATACAAAATTTTACCTTTTCAATTTCTTTTTTATTGCCCAACCAAACATGCCAGAGATTTGCCTTACTGTCGATACTATATAGTAAGCAATTTCTTATTAAAAACGGCGACATACTGCGTGGGATGGAGTCTAGAGTCGAACATGACAGCCAAGTCTTGTTTAGTACACAGAATCTTTAATGATGGAAATAAAAAAAAAAAAAGAATTGAATGTAATAAAATAGAATATGTTTGGTATAATGAAAAATGAAAGAGATTATATTTATATTTATTTGTTTGGTTGGATGAAATAATAATAGAATAGAAATAAAAATAAAAAGATAAAAATACCCTTATGATTTAATTTCACCAAAATTATATTATGCACAGTGAAGCTCGTTTTGATGGATGATATATATATAATAATTTTATAAAAATTATTTTAAAATGTATAATATTATTTGTATATATTATATATAAAATAAATAATTATTTGTATTATAAATAATATTCTATTAAATATATTACATATAATAAAATAAATATATATTATTTAGATATATATGAACTTATTTAAATATAATAAATATATTTTAATTATATATAGATATATATTATATATGACATAAATATATATAATAATGTGTATATATATTTATTAATATTATATATATATATAATATTATATATATATATATAATATAAACATTTATTATATATAACCTATTATGATATATGTTTATTTACATTTTTATTATATATATGTATAATATTATATATATATATATATATTATAATATATATAATATTACATATATGTAATAGATAGCGACTGATTGTTAGTGGGTAATATAATTCGATTAATAGTCGGACTAATCAACTAGTTTTTAGTTGGTATATATATATATGTATGTATATTTTTTTAATTATTTAATATTTTTTATATAATTAATTAATTTTAATATTAAATAATATTTTATTATTTTCTTAAAATATAATTATTATTGATTATTTTTTAATATTTTCATTTTTTTATCATTCTTTCAATTAATAATAATTATAATTTTTTTTACCATAAGGTCGCTATTGTTAAAAAAAAGTAAAAATATTATATACTAATTAAAAGGAATATCTAAAAATTATTTGATTTAAAATATATATAAATTAAAATTTTGGAAAAAAGATATAGGATCTCTTTCAACTTAATGTATACTCAAACTGCTACTCCCGCTATTTTAATTTGCGTAAAGTTATTATTGACTTTTCGAATTTTTAGTTTAAAATATTTTTTTCTTTTCAGAGTAGCACTAACACATATTTCTTCCATTTTTTTATGCCTTTTCACGATTGATTCCATTTCTGCGTTCCTCCTTACAACCAAACGAAAAAAACAACGGATTCTTTTTTAGTTTTCATTTTCACTGCGATACCATACGAGACCCTAGTCCAGCATTTTGGCACATTTTATTTTATTTTTCTTTTTAACTTTAAAAAAATCACCAACCTCCTCCTATTTATGAAAACTGAATCGGATCCAATCACCATACCACTAATGAAAGGCCAGACGCGTGTGAGATGCCCCCAAACTTGTTACTCATCCAAATGCGTAGGAAGGTTCTTGGGAAAAGTGTTAGTCATGCTTTCGTAACTATCACAATCTGCTTTCAATTCTTCCAGCTTTGTTTCAATGTACATTATTTCGTTATCTGCTCGACTGAATTCAGTTCTAGACCACAAGTAGCATCTCGTTTCTGAGGCAGCAGCTTACAAGCCGCCGAAACCGGTGTCTTGAAAATTCCACATCCATCCACTAATGCTCAAAAGCTAGCAACTCTATATGCCATTCAGCAAATTCAACGGGTGAGGTAACCAGCGAGGTAGCTCTCATGGAATCAGAAATGTTGACAAGTTCAGATATAATGCCAACAATGAGTTCATAATTGATGCCCTTGATGAGATTGTCATGTAGGTATTCATCGTACAGCTTCACAATAAAGAAATAGTGCTGCTTGCATCTTTCTTTTAAAAGGTGGAGAACAGTGAAAATAAGGTGAACTAGCTGGCACATGCTCAATAGGCGCTACGCTAAGCCCCTCATCTCAATGCCACCTAGAACCCCAACCAATTACCACTTCAATCTCACTCTGTTCCAAATCTTTTATCCATTGCTCCTCTTAATTTTATAACTTACACGTGATATCAAAAGGAATAAACTAACACTTCTATTACTATTTAATATCTTTAGTGATTAAAACGCTATTAAAAAAAATTCTTCACTAATTAAAATTCATCAATCAATGTTCTTAAGATTATTTCTCAACCACTTTTTTTTTTTTTGGGTTTACAAAAGTTAATGTATAGGTTGGTTATATTGGAAAAAAATCATATCAGACGGCAAATTAAATTTTACAAAAATCCACAGCTTCAAGGGAAACAAATTCCATTATCCCGTGCATCCTGCACGGGTACTAACCAGTGAATATATATTATATTTTTGCTACAAGTTATACTATTCATAAATCATGAAAAGTGTAGCTCTATGCTTTGACTTATGTGCTATTATTTTTTTTCTTAAGTTTTTATTTTTAATATTTTAAAAAAGTTTGCATAGAGCCCCCGTGCAGCCGGAGACTTGTTACTTATTAAAAATGATAATTTGCTTTGAGGGATGCCCCTAAACCTGTATGTTGTTACTTACCTAATTGCATAGGAAGGTTCTTGGGAAAAGTGTTAAAGCTGACGATCAACCCATCCTCATGTTAAGCAGCAATCGTGGACCCGTGGCCCGAGTTTACTCTTGCAGGTTTTCCTAGTTATAGAATGGGATTGAGCAGAACACTCAGGCTGCTTACAGAAGACCAACAAATTCAAAAATTGTAGCTAAACTTGCCAACATGTTCGCTCCACAAATGGGATGTTGCTTCCACGCGGGTGGTTCAAAATGACATTAAATGATCGTATTTCTAAATTAAATCTCTTAAAGGCAACGTCAAAGTTATCTCATGAGGGCCAGTGTTCGAGCCAGGGCCAGCAACAATTGGGCAACTACACAACTACAAATAATGGGTCGAAATTACGTACTTAAAGGCATGAGCTAGTTTTTCATGCATATCAACGACCAGATTAGAAGTGTTACCAAAAAATTAAACTCGACGTGTAAACTCAACAGAAATTAAAGCTATGATATTAAACTTTACTGGATGTGGACTCCTCAAACATAAGAGCAGATTAATGAAACTTCACTAGCTTTGGTTTTTTGAAAGTTACTCTGGCTTGTCATAATAAGCAGACAAAACATGGCACGCATAAAAAATATAAACTATTTTTTTACAAAAATCAAAATTAATGGGGAGAGATATATTAATCTCTCCATCTTATTTTTACCCAAAGTCCCGTTATCTCTATATAAAAGTCCCGAGTGAAAGTAACGGAGCAACTACCACTAGCTAGTTCAGTGCAGTGCATGCGCCCAAACCAACTAGTGTTGGCCTTTTTGCTTTACCCCGCCCAAAACTATCACGCCCTTTTCCTATCTCTATCTACTTTTCCTCTTGATTGAGAAAAGTTTCCCAACTGTGAATCTGTGATCCTCTTATCAGAACTTCAACTCAAATGGCCTCCTTTCCAACTGCAAAAGCAATCTATATCTCTCTTGTCCTGGTTTAAGTTAAATTGATGGGTGTTTTGGAGCAAGAAAGCTAGCTTCATTATGCCAACCGCCACCTCTGGCTTTATCAGAAGGGTACCTTGCTGAAAGGAGACATTCCGTGTCTATTATTTGGTATGGCGATTTTGTTGGAGATATGATTTAAAATTATTATAATTAATTTTTTAGTTAGTTAGTTAGTTAAAAATATGAAATTTTATCTAATTTTAAATTAAATTAAGTAGTAATTTGTTTATATGATATTTTACTTTTTACCTATCACTTATTTTTACATGTTAGATATTTGTAAGCCTATAAATAGGCAGCTTCAATTCTGGAATAAAGTAGAGTAATCGAATTTTTTTTTTTTTTACTTTTATTCAAATAGCCTACTACTTTTAAATTTTTAACATGGTATCAGAGCTCTCATGGATCTTGAAGGACCTATGAGTAACCGACTCTTATGACTTCTAGTAATATATTGGCTCTCTCATCTCCAATTTTTGAAGGTGAAAGCTATCAAGTATGGGCAGTCAAGATAAAAGTTCACCAAAGAGGTTTGTTTTATGGCAACGGGTTGAAGAGGAAACTCTTTTTTGAAAGTTGGTGAGAAATACTCCAACAATTGAAGGTTGATGAGAAAGTGTATCAATAAGATGAAAAGTATTGCTTCACAAATTTGAAAATGTTGGTGAGAAGTGTTCTAACAATTGAAGGTTGGTGAGAAAATACATCAACAAGATGATGAGGAGTGCATCACGAAGTGAAGAGAAGTGTTTTACAAATATGAAGATGTGGAGAGAAGTATTTTATAAAATTTGAAATTTTGAATCAAGAGAGAATGTTGGAGATATGATTCAAAATTATTATAATTAATTTTTTAGTTAGTTAGTTAGGTAAAAATATAAAACTTTATCTAATTTTAAATTAAATTAAGTAGTAGTTTGTTTCTATGATTTTTTACTTTTTAGTTACCACTTATTTTTACATATTAGTTATTTGTAAGTCTATAAATAGGCAGTCTCAATTTTAAAATAAAATAGAATAGTAAAATTTTATTTTATTTTTACTTTCATTCAAATAGCCTACTATTTTTAAATTTTTAAGAGATTTCACACCATCCCAAAAATCCATTGTGGCATATTTTCTTCTCTCTATCAACCATCCACCAAACCACTTGGGTCACTCCGGAGTCCCCAATGTTTTTCACTGGTGGAAAACCATTCATATTTAAATAAGAAAAATGGGTAAGAAAGAAAGCCAAATTGTCCTGTCCAATCAAATTTCGGATAAGAATTGCTCTGTTTGGAAAATTCTAAAGAAATCCCAGATTTACAAGTTGGCTTCGAAGGCCAACACCAACCGAAAGAGCAATGGCATAAGCCTAGTTCTAACAGCCAAAGATGTTGCGGTGGAGGGCTTCTGCATGAGCAAGTGTAGGTTCCACGACTCGGTAAGTAATAAAGAGATCAGCTCCACTATATATGGGATGGAAACTCGAGGAGTGAGTGCCCGCGTGAATGTGCCTCGCCATTCCACCAATCCATATGTACCCAATGGGGACGTAGGGGTAGATGGAATGGTGATAAAATAGCTACACTTTTAGCAAGAACCGTAACGAACCCATTCGTAAAAGACTACTTGTTGGATGGGTGGAAGCGGGTACGGGTTGCGCGGAGATATGTGGGAAAGAAGCATACCCAAGTTATGCCGGGAAGGTATTGCTGGATTCAGGCACTGGTGGCAGCTATAACGCCCAGGGTTTGAACTATACAATTAGAATTTTTAAAATTTAATGTAATTTTTACAGTAAAATTTTTTATCCTTACAATTATAATTTTTATCTTTAAATTAAACCTTAAATCTTAAAGAAAAAAAATGCCAAAGCCAAGATGGCGTTACAGGATCCCCAACTTTTGCCTGCCATTTTCTCCCCATAGAGTGAATGCCCTTTCCAACTCTTGCGGCACAAGGACGCAAGACTGCGCAGCTCATCGTCACAAAGTCCACAGCAACAGGGGAATCCACCTCCACCGAAAAATTTAGCAAAAGCCCTTTTCCCAGCCCAATTTCATCCCAGCAAGGTAACAAGATTCTAGACGACTTTGTGCAGAGAAAAAAAAAAGATCTGCAAAGCCCAATATAATCAACCAAAGACAACAGGCTGAAGCTAAAAAGACTAGTCGATAAATAAGTGACGAGATCCTCTGCTTTTCGAGATGACAAGCACATCGTGCTTTGCATGCAAAATGCACTACTTGATATTAATGAAATGGTGCACTTGAAATGCTGCATGAACCCATAGAAGATACAGCCATTCATCTGCAACATATATGGCCCTCAATCCAGTCATTCATCTACAACATATATGGCCATCCACTAAAGCCGCATGAAACCATCATTCTGCACTAATTGCCCTGTTTCATTGAGCAGGAAAGTGATGTTACGCGAGCTTCTTCTCCATCTTCATTTAGCATCAAACTAACACAAGTGTGAAGCTTCATAATCAAGCACTTCACATTACCAATAGGTTAATGAGCAATGTCTACAATAGCTCTGAAATTTTAGTGTTTTTAGGAGTTCTATTTTCATTCAATTTTATTCATTTTTTTCTGATAAAAAAATAGGACGTAAGATGACCTTTAGAAAATATTTGCATTTTATTATTAATTGTAAAGTGGTTATTCAATGGCTAGGTAATTAAATTTGTAACCACATTGTATTTTATATTTAACACTTTGAAAATCCATGCAAGAGGCTTTGAGGTGTATGAGAGGCGAGAGTGGCGAGAGTTTAAGTTTGAACCATACTTAAAGTCTGATTTTTTTACTCCCATAAATTGGTTATTGCACTCAGGTCTTGCGTGATTTCTTCTCCAAGGAATTTTCTTTATGTGATGTCGCAAATATGTCTGTGTGGTCTCTCTCTCTCTCTCTCTCTTTTCCCACTTCCCTATCTTTGCATGTTTGTGAGTGCCTATGTACCTAGAGACTGAATGGACGCTCCTCCATTCAGAGACAATGCTACTCATAGTTGCCTTCCTTTTCCTCCAGATAAACAGAGGTCTGCCTACGGCCTACAGCCCAGCCCAGCAGCCACAACTTTCCTCCCTTCGTTCGTCTCGACCACTGGCGCAGCAGCCAACAGCAACAGCGTACGCCACCAGCGGCAGCGCAGTAACATCTTTGTTCGACAGATGGCAAAGATAAATTAGCAATTTCACATTTGGGGCTCCTTTGTTCTCGTCGCATTGCTGTTGACTTGGTTTTGAGGTTTCCTTTGCAGTTGGGTAATGGATTTGGAGAAGGCGAGGATAGCTCTAAAGAGGCACTTCACGGTGACGAAGAAGCAAAGCCTGACGCATGAAGGAAGAAAGGAAAAAATAGACAGTTAGATTGTGCTATAAATGAATGGATAATATCTTTGGTTCAAACGACATAGTTTCCTCTGCAAAGCACAGCCTGCTTGTTACTATGCCAAGTAGAGAATCCGAACCCCGATAAATAAATATAAGAACTCCAGCAGCGATAGAAATCCTCAATCAATCTAATTTGACCCATTATTAAAGCCAGGGGAAATTTTGTTACTTACAGCTTCAGCCGTTGTTAAATTCGGAGTGAGTTTATTAGAAATAAGCCATTCCCTTAATTACATGATTAGAAACCGCGTTTGCTTGGACAATGTATGATCAATCTCAACCCAATTGCCTTAAATGTTTAGTCTTCAAAGAACAGTTTTGGAATTCTGTTGGACCCTGAAAATCCTAAATACAGAGTAGGAGCAAATGGAGAAATCAGATAAATTTTGATCCAAAACAAAAATTAGCAAACCGAGATAAATTTGCTTACTTATCATTAATTCATAAAACGAAAAGAAATAAATAAATGAATGAATTGATCTCTACATTACGCTTATACAAGATACCAATCCCCTGTTTCCAATATAGTAGTCACAATCACTATCTCTGAATCCTCATACCAGTGTTGAGCACGATGATATAGAAGGATCATACAAGGCTGGAAGCAGGTACTTCCTCCCATTAGCACCATATGCATTGTAGCTAGAACCTGTAGTAGAGTCCACAAGTAAGTTCCCAGCATAACCAGGGTAAGCTCCTTTCCCATAAACCCCAGTACAAGCCGATGCAGCTTCGAGTGGAGCTTCAGCCGAACCCTGGAAATAGCCATTTCCAAATGGGTTCGTGGCAGTCCCAGCCAAGAGGCTAGCCAGGTTGATAACCATTCCGTCAAGGCCCACATCATTGTTCGGGGCGATCAATGGTGGGTTCTGGGGTCCATAGATTGGCTGGTGGAATGGCCACGCGCACTGCCCAGGGCACTGAGTCTCCGAGTTACCAACCCAGATGTAAGCGAACTCGTAGTTCTTGCCCTTTATGTGACCCGCAGAAGAGGAGCCATGTGTCCCACATCTGCTCATGCAAAAACCTTCGACGGCCACATCAGCGGAGGTCAAAACAACGTTAATTGCGTTTTTCTGGTCACCCTTAGAAGCCAACTGGACAAGTTGCTTGCTTGTGATTGATTTCCCGAGCGAGTAGTTCTCGTCGAGAATCTGCTTACCCAATGAAAGGGAAAGAGCAGAAGCCTTGTTCTTGGCGAGATGGTAATATTTCTCTGTGGTTTTCCACCAGCTGGCAACAGAGGGTTGGCTGCTCGGAGCCGGCGAAGATGACAAAGAGGTGATGAGATCGGAGATGATGGCTTTTTGGGAAGGATTAAATTTACCGTACCAAATCAGATTGATAGAAATTTTGCCAGATAGAAGAGGACCATTGTGGTAACGAAGTAGCTGAGACTGGTCTTGTACCAGTTCATTCAGCCTCCGAGTAGCAGAAGAGAGTTGAAAAGCAGAGACGAGAAGGAAGATTTGAAAAAGGCAATGAGAAAGAACAGAAGTAGCCATTTTTCAATGGAACCAAAACAGGGAGTGCAATGGTGTATCTGGAATGGAGAAGTAGCGAGAAGCTGAGATAACTTGAATATTTGATGATGGATTGAAAAGATTGGGGATTGGGGATGGCTCTATATAGAGGTCTCATATGGGGGTCAATTCGGTAGATCATATTAATGGAAACGTGTTTTCAACTGCAGTAGGAACCTGCCAGGCAACCAAGACAGAGTGAAGGGACCAAATGATACCATTAAGCGCGTTTCTTTATACAAAAATCTTTAATGTAATCCCAAGTCACCAATACATGAGTGCACTTTCACGCTCTTCACTTTGAATGAAAGCAAATGCCGAGGGCCCAAGGCCTTAGAGCAAAAGAGGCGCCCCAGGGATGAAGTCAAATAAGCGCGGTCCATACGGAACAGCAAGCTGGCATGTATTCCAGCTCAGGTACAGTTTAATCCTTTAATGGATTGATTGTCAAAATTGCCCTTTTTTCAATTAACAAGGTGCCCTCACATAAGAAGGGTAGAAACGGGAGACTCGCTGGGATAATGTTTTTTTTCTTGGGAAGAGCAGATGCTTCCAGCTGGAATTCACCGATGGCAGGTAGCTTGGCAATTGAATGCCTGTTCTCGTTCTCCTTTGGGCATCCGAGGAAGCACGTGATATCACCCGCCCCCTCACTGTGATAATGTCCCACATCCACGCGTGTGAGATGACAAAGCCCAATGCTCGCGGCTCAATTAATTTGCATAATGTAAAATATATAATTACAGAGATAATTAAAAAAAGTAATACTTAAAGATAAAAACAATCTTTATATTTTTATTTTAAATAAATAATATTAAATAATAATGTAATCAATATTATACAAAATTTATATTAAAAAAATTACTTTTATATGAAGAATAGCTAGTGAGGCCTAAAGTCCATCTGGACTAAGTTTAACACCTTCACATTTAATTGAAAAGATAAAATAAGGGCCAATGCAGCAGTGATCAAGTTTGGCCTTCGGCTCTGTACATGTCTTCCCTTTGAAATTTATCCGTTTATATTACTAAATACCTCACCTCTTTATAACATTCACCAATTTACTAAGTATATTACGACAACTTTTCATTACTTGTGGTTTAGTTCCTTTGTAAGAAATTATGCCATTTTTCTGAACTTGAATCTTAACACGTGTATATTCTAAATTTTCAATTTGATTAGCCTCCGTAGTTAGTTCACGGGCCTACTTTATTACCATCGATCCTCCAATACTTTGAAAAAAGTTCCCTTTGTCCTTTCATTTTACATTATGGGTAAGATACATTCTCATGTCATGGATAAAAATAAAAGCTATTCTCCATTTGGGGAGAATTATATTTAAGGATTTAAAATTAAAAATACTTATTTTTATTATTTTAAGGTTAATTATTATTAATTTTAATAAAAATTAATTAAATCCAATAATAATAAGTATTTTAAAATAATTTTTTTAATTCTAAATCTTCCTTTATAATTCTTCCTTCATTTTATACTTAACTACCCACAACCTGCAATCACGAGACTTTAATCTGATTAAATGTTATTGCGTTCACAAGGCAATGTGCTATTCAGTATTTATAATATTTAATTGTATATAATAATATAACAAATTTGCTTGGCGTCCGCATACAATGGCCTTAATTCCCGATAGTCGCAACTCAAAAAGAGACAACCCCAGCGTTTCTTGTGGCGTTCACCACTGGGACTTATCTGCTTTCTTTCAAACTTGTAGAGAATAGACACGACGAACACAACAGTTTAACGAGGTTCCACGAATCTAACCATACATTGGTTCAATCTTTCACAAGTCTTACATGTTAATTTTAGGGCCCGTTCGGTAGTGGGAATTGAGGAGAGAAAGTGGGAAGAAAAATGGAAATTTTTTAATAATTATTATTTAATTATTAAAAATAAAGATATTATGAATATTTTTCATATACAATTTTTTTTTCCTTTTCATCTCTCACTTTCTTCCTAGCAATCAGATCCTTAGGAACCTCGGGCATTGACTCCGAATTCGATTCTCTCCGCCTGTAATGTCAAATGAGAGCTTTTATTTGGGGTTGGGCTGTAGGTGGGGAAGCTGTAACCTAGACCCCTTCATATAGAATATTTTTTTGAGACCATGTTTTCAAGCTACCAATAAAGGCTATGCGTCTAGATTTGCCTTGAATCTTGTACTGGTAAGCAATTTCTTATTAAAAAGGGTGACATGCTGTGTGGGATGCCCCTAAACTTATCCAATTGCATGGCAAGGTTCTTGGGAAAAGCGTTAAGATTCCTGCTTTCGTAACTGAGTTCAATTCTTCCAGCTTTGTTTCAATGTACATTATTTCGTTATCTTCGCGACTGAGTTCAGTTCTAGATGACAAGCTGCCGAAACCGGTGTCTTTAAAATTCCACATTCATCCACAAATGCGCAAAGGCTAGCAACTCTTTATGTCAATCGGCAAATTCAACGCGTGAGGCAACCAGCGGGCTAGCTCTCATTGAATCAGAAATGTTGACGAGTTTAGATGTAATGTTATTAGCATCACCAGCCGAACTTATTTAAAAATAAATTAAATTCATACAAAAATTTGTAAAAACATATGTGAACGTAAATTTGAACTTGGCCTAATATTATTTATTACATAATTGGTTAGGTTCGGCTTGATTAAAAATAAGCTGAACCCACGTGATCTCTTTTTAGAAAAATTAATTTTTTATTTTATTTTTTAAATTTTAAATACTAAATATTTTTATTTTATTAACTATGAGGCTCACTCTTTTTGTTTTAAATATCAAATAACCTCAAAATGATATTACAAGAAATTTACATCACTTGAAACACACATAAAACAATAAAATCTTTTGAGATAATAGTTTTTTTAATAATATTATTGATTAACAATTTATTTTATTTAACTTATAATTCGTTTTTAATAATATATCATGCAATAAATAAGAGAAAAAATATATATAACAATCATATGCGTTATATAAATTTTTTTTGCTTATATGCATAGTTATAAATAATTTTTTTAATAATATCATTTATTAATAATACATAAAAAAATAATTATAATATCAGTTATCTTAGGGTAAGTTTAAAAAAATTAAACTTAATCTGTTTTATATTCAAATTTATTTAAATAAGTTTGTTTTTTATCAAATTTTATTTTTTTACACTCATGTCCATTTTTTTTCAGTTGGATTTATCAGACTAAGCAGCCTTTTCGCTCCACAATTAGACCCAAATGCCAATCAATCAGTTTATAGTTGACTTCCTTGACGGGATTGTCACGTACCATTCATCATACAGCTTCACTATTTTAAAAAACGGAGAACGGTGAAAATAAAGTGAACTAGCTGGCACATGCTCAATACAATGTACTAAGCCCACTCATCACAACGCCACCTGGAACGCCAACCAATTACCACTTCAATCTTGCTTCTGTTCCAAATCTTTTATCCATTGCTCCTATAAATTTTATAACTTACACGTGAATCAAAAATAATAAACTAACACTTCTATCACTGTTTAATATTTTTAGTGATTAAAACGCTATTAAAAAAATTTTTCACTAATTAAAATTCATCAATCAATGTTGTTAAGATTATTTCTCAACCATTTTTTTTCAACAGAAGCTAATGTTTGGGTTAGCTACATTGAAAAAAAAAATATTTTTAAAATTAGACCGATTATTAAACTGATAAAATCACTGATTTACGATTTATTGGTCGAACCGT
This sequence comes from Erythrophleum ivorense, assembly GCA_026724425.1. Classification (NCBI taxonomy): domain Eukaryota; kingdom Viridiplantae; phylum Streptophyta; class Magnoliopsida; order Fabales; family Fabaceae; genus Erythrophleum; species Erythrophleum ivorense. The sequence goes on along the minus strand of JAIUCV010000036.1, from coordinate 638,082 downwards.
AATTAAACCATAGTTAAACCGGTAATAATTAAATATATATATATATTTAAATTTTATATATTAAACTTTTAATATAACAAATAAATAAGAATAAATTTTAAATATTTGATTATTAACTCAATATTTTTAAAAATGTTTGAGAGATTATTTTTTAATTGAAAAACAAAAATTACCTATAATTAAAAATTAATAGTATTTAATATTAAATTTTGAAGTTCTTAAATTGTATTAAAATTCTACGTATCATTAAACAATAACAATTTTAACCAAACATTTTTATATTTAAAAGAAATATTATCAAAAAATGAGACATAATAAAAAAGAAACATCGAAAATAACCAAATAGGTACTTTTTATTTATTTTATATTATCTTTTTTTAAAAAATTTTCTATATTCCAACCTCTTCTTTTTTTGAGTATTTTTTATTTTTAATTTGTCAAATTTATTTAAGAAAAACTATCTTATTATATAAGAAAAATTCCAAAAAAAAATTATATTGACCGGTTCAAACCAATTTTCAACCAATCTGGTTTTGATCGGTTCTTTGCTTGATCAATTTTCTAGGCCAATTAGATTGGACTAGAGATCAATTCTCGGTCCAACCAATCAAACCGGCTGGTCTAGTCCTTTTTTTTTTAACAATGAAAAAAGAATGTCAAACACCAAATTAAATTTTACAAAAATCCACGGCTTTAAGAGAAACAAATTTCCATCGTCCTCATTCAACATGGGTAATAACTAGTCAATATATATTATATTTTTGCTACAAGTTATATTATTTGTAAATGATGAACAGTGCGGTTCCATGCTTTGATCCATGTGTTATTGTGTTATTTTTTTTTCAAATTTTAAAAAAGTTTGTATAGAGCACCCATGCAACCTTAGACTAGTTTCTTATTAAAAATGGTAACTTGCTTTGAGGGATGCCCCTAAAACTTGTTACTTATCTAATTTCAAAGGAAGGTTCTTAGGAAAAGTGTTAAAGTTGATGATCAAACCATCCTCATGCTTTCGAAACTTGAGTGGTACTAGGCACATGTTATGTTAATCAACAATCGTGGACTCGTAGGTCACTCTTGCAGGTTTTCCTAGTTATAAGATGGGATTGAGTGGAACACCCAGGCTGCTTGAAGAAGACTAGCAAATTCAAAAATTGTAGCTAAACTTGACAGCAGGTTCGCACCATAAATGGGATGTTGCTTCGCATGCATTAAGTAAATAAGGAATGAGACTAAGGGTCCATTTGATTGGAGGAGGAAATAGAGAAGGGAATATAAAATGTAAGTAGGTGAAGTAGGTAAGATTGAAAATGACTTTTTTGCCCCTACTTTAAAAAGGTGATTTGATAATTAAAATAATAATTTGATAGCTAGAATAAAAAATATAAGGGTATAATAAACATTGTACAACTTATATAAAGAAAATGCAATCACGTTGACGCGAATCAAACGGAGCATAAATTCACGTGCATTGACTTTATGATGACAGTCCAAGTGATTTTCAATGCTTGGGTCCATGGTGGCAAAATTATGAAGGTTATCTTATCAATACTAACACTATTATTGGTCAAAATAATTGATTTGATTTTTGAACTGGTATACTTTGGTATTTAACTAAATAAAATATTAATTTTTATATATGACTATTATCTCATTTTCCAAAAAAATGTGAAATATAAAAGTATTCAATCATCAAATATATCATTTACTACTACATTATTTTTCAAAATAATGTGATATACAAACGTATTCAATCACCAAACATATGACTATTGTTTTATCTTCCAAAAAACGTGAATCCCTATCTGAAAAGAAAACAAATTATTTTAATATATCAATTCAATAAAATTCATGATAATATATAAAATAAAATGAAATTCATGTTACTTACATATACACACCTTGAGAAATTGCAAACAAAATAATTTAAGATTTTTAATTCTTATCTTGGTTAATTGGTGAGGCTATGTCAAAATCTAATAATTCAATATGTCAAAGTCACCATTGTATTAGTAATTAAAGAAATGCATTGCATCTTTTAATGAAAAAATTACAATACTACCCATCCATAAGAGAAAAAAAGATCAAATAAACATGGTCCTATGTTCATCATACAAACATAACATAAACATGATTTATATAGTCTTTTAATCTCCTCAATTATGCTCTACACTCTTCAGAATGACCTTAGTAATTAAGTTTCTCAATCCTATTACAGCTGTTAAAGTAACAAAGGGAGGGAAAAATGAAGAAAGCTTTTTTTTTTTTCTTACTAGCTGAAACACACACACACACACACATATTCAAATGAGTTTGTTGAAATTCCTGCATTGCAACTAAGTGAAAGGCGCTCTCAATTAAAACCATCCCTCTTAAGATCATTGATCAACCGAAACAACAGAAGGATCATGAAAAAACTCACAACTGCATAGAATAGGTTGATAAACGTCAACAATTAATTTATCATAATTCAAATGGTTGATTAAGGATACCCTGTCGTCTAAGATGTTTGAAGCATTATTGGAAAACATTAATGAAGCATCGATAAAAAGTTTTATCTTCTTCAATTGACCTTGAGTTCTAATATTAGCGAAACAACATATGTTAAAAATGCTTTGCTAAAGAGGAAATTTTGTTCATTTTCAGGAAAAAAATACAGGCAACATAAATTATAAAATTAAATTCATTAAATTAAAATTATAAATCGTACAAAAGCATAAACAGCATAAATTGCAAAATTAAATTCAATAAATTAAAATTATAAAATATAAGATAAATTCAGTTACCACTGTAAGGGAAGCCAAAAGCAACTAGATCAAGGGAGAATATCACTAATGACCATGCAACAATGATCCAATTGACCACTCCATAAAATGAATAAAAAGAATATGTATTATATTTATTAATGTTTTAAAAATCGGATTAGTTATTAAACTGGTAAAGTCATTGGTTCACGATTTATTGATCAAATCATAATTGAACCGTGGTCGAACTGGTAATAATTAAATATATATTTTTAAATTTTATATATTAAACTTTTAATATAACAAATAAATACGATTAAATTTTAAATCTTTGATTATTAACTTAATATTTTTTAAAATGTTTGAGAGATCACTTTTTAATTGAAAAATAAAAACTACCTATAATTAAAAGTTAACAATATTTAATATTAAATTCTTAAAATTCTTAAATTGTATTAAAATTTCATTTATCATTAAACAATAGCAATTTTAGTCAAATATTTTTATATTTAAGAGAAATACTATCAGCAGATGGGACGTAATGAAAAGGAAATACCGAAAATAACTAAGTATACACTTTTTATTTATTTTATATTATCTTTTTATTTATTTTTCTATATTCAACTTCCTCTTTTTTTAGTATTTTCTATTTTTAATTTATCAAATTTATTGAAGATAAATTCTCCTATTATATAAGAAAAATTCAAAAAAAAATTATACTGACAAATTCAAACTGATTTTCAGCCAATCCGATTTTGACCAGCTTAATCGATTTTTTCCTTTATTGATTTTTTGGGCTAATCAGATAGAACTAAGGACAGGTTTTCGATCTAACTAGTTGAACCAATCAGTCTGGTCCAATTTTTTTAACAATGATATTTATTTATGTAGTAATTATGTAATATAAGAAATATTCATATTAGTGTAAAAAATATACCTAACAAATTTAAATTATATATTTTTAATTCTAAAATTTTAGAATGCTCCCCATAAATTTTATCTCCCCATAAGTATACTATCTACTATTTATTAGTACCGTTAAAGGTACCAATGCATTAATTGAAGCCCGTACTTATGGTAAAAAATTTAAAATATATATATATTTAAGGATTAAGAAGTAAAAAAATTTATTTTTAAAGAGCTGTTACCACTAGGTTTAACTGTTTGTTATTAAATTTAGTGGTAATCATTTTAAAATAAATGATACCAGGTTCTTAAGAATAATTTTTTTCACTTTTTGATCCTTTATTATAATTCTCCCAAAATTTTAAATTTTTATGAGATACTTAATTTTTATATGTCGTAATTTCATTGCCACTTGATGAGTTTGGTTGAAACTTCTCTAAATATTCATCTTTTACATTAAAAAAAATTAACTACAACAAGTTTTAAAACTATTTGCCTCTTAATAAAATTAATTTTGCTATCATTCTTTATTTTTGAGTATCATCATTTTTTTCCATTAATTAGATTCTTTTAACGATTGGGATAGCACCATTTGGTTGTGGCATGCTATCATCATTTTTCTCACTAAATTCGTTTTATGGTTAGGATGGTGGCACTTGTGACATTGTGGCATCACCAAATCATCCTTAATTCTATTTAACCTTGTCTTAAAAGTATGAAATGCAAGTTTGCATTCTTGATTATTGTTTTTTTCTTTTTATTTCAATTTTTTATTGATTAAGGAATTTGATTATTAAAAGAAATTAATATTACTATTAAGGGTTTGATCGTATTTTAGTTCCAAATAAGATTTTATATATTTTCATAATAGAAAAGTGGGCAACACAAATTTAACACCTTTCAAGGAAGGAAAAATAATTTACTATTATTTTATTTAAAAATTACTAATGTTTACAATAATTTTACAATGAGACATTTACATTTTTACAACATGATTGTAACATTAAGAACTATTAACATAAAATATTTTTATTTGAATATCATATATTGTAAATGCTTATGTTTAATATATTAGTGGTTCAAGTCTCGTTGATTGGACGAGACAAGAATGAAGAGGCCGATACGCTAGCAAAGCATGTTTTTACCCAACCTGTTGGGTTGCAGATCATTCCAAAATACTTTGCTTGCAACTTTTTTAATGCTGGTCATGTGACTTAGCTTTTGTTCGGCTCCTTGCTATGTTTTCCTTCCTTTGTATCAAAAAATTATATACATTAGTGAGTAAGATGTCAATATTTTATTAATATCTTGTACTATTTAAAAATCATATTAAAATTCTATTTTAATCCTCTAAAAATTATTTCAATATCATTTGGCTTGTAGCAATATGTTTTGTACCATCTACTACTTAAAAATTTAATTTTATTCTAATTTCATTATTTTAAAAGTAATAAAATAATATTATATTATCTTTTTAAGACTAAATATTCTTTGTAGTTGAAAAAAAAATAAACTTCTGAGTATTGAAATAATAAAAACTAATTTTGGTCTGACTTTAACCCAATCAAAGATTAGGATAGTACCTTCTTATCCTACAGTGTGTATTATAATTTGTTTAAAGCCACTTGGGATCCAATTAGTATATATTTAAAAAGTCAGTATATGTGTTAATCATTGGATTAGTATTACCATCTAGACCTGGACTTGTGTGGGAAGAGAATGGAAGAGAGCATTTTTTTTGCTATTGGTACACAGAAATGCTGATATCAATTATACAAATTCTAATGTCTGCTTTGTAAATAAAGAAGCAGGCTATTATTACTAAAGGCCTTGCTGTTATAATTAAGTGACGTTTTTAGGGTTCTTGACCCAGGTACGTTAGCAGTAACAATTTATTCTGTGTACACATGATATCAGATGTTAATTTCCCGGATACATTAACCTATTTTTTTTTTTTTTTTAAAGGGCCACGCCTCATGCTGAGGCGTGACCCTTAATTTTTTTTTAAGGCATGACCCCATTTTTTTTAAAAAAAATATTTATTTTGTCACGCTCGTATTTATTTTTAAAAATATTAAATATTTTAAAGATAAAATTTTAAAATTTTTAAAACTTAATAATTAAGATTGATGTTAAAAAATTTAAGAAATAAATAAATAAGATAAATAATATAAAAATAATAAAAATTATAACTATTACATGAAATATATATAATATATTTCTCATGTAACTACGAGGTATATTTTTTTAAAAATTGTTAGAAGTGTTAAGTCACATAACGAAAATATTAATAAGAGAAAAAATTATTTGGTAACAAAATCATAAAACTAAACAAAAATATTGATAAGAGGTAAAAAATTATTTGCCATCAAAATTATAAAATGAAAGTTAATTGAGAAAGTAAATTTTTTTTAAATTATATAAATAAGTAAGAGTATTAAAAATTTAAATGAGAAATTAATCAGAATTAACTGCTGAACTCAATATTAAAATAAAGTAGTTATAATATGTTATCATTGTCTAAAAAATAAAATTACGAGTACAAAAAAAAGATAGAACGTTCAAAAGAAATGGCTTCCAATACCATATCTAGTCCGTGGTCTTAATCGTCGACCACGTCGTGGAGAAAGATGCTGTTCTTCTTCTGTCTCTTGGACCCTGGACTCTTGCTCAGCTTCTTCTTCTTCTTCATTATTGCCATCATTTTCATCTGCTTCGTTAAGATTCAATTGAGGTGACTGAATTGGAGGAATAGGCTGATCTGGTGTGATATATCCCGTCTGTTGTGATCTAACAGATGACCCAAAATCAAATCTAAAAGCAGACATTGTTTGATTTGAGAATAGGGGTGTAAAAGGGACGAAACCGCTTGGCATATAAAATGAAGAACTAACATCCTTGAAATCAGAAAAATACACTGGTGGCGTGGAAGAAGATGGACCTGCTGTATCATAGTGTACTTGCGATTGTGTTGTTGGAAAAGAAGATGATTCAGCAACACTAGGAGGTCTTGCATCTTTGCTGAGGTATAAAAAGAAGGACTAGGCATTGCAGATGTAGTACCAACATCAAAAGTAGTATCACGATAAGGCCGATCGTCCACTATTGGTTCTCTAGTAGACATAAATCTATGCACTCTCTTTGCCGTGCGAGTAGGAGGAAGTTGTGGTCTAGGCAACTGAGGTGCAGGAGGAGCAGCTTGAGAAATCGTTATATCTTGATGCTCGCCAAGTGCATCGAGGATGCTAGTACAATCAATAACAACTCTGCAACCTAATAGTGAATGGTCGTCCATAGCAAGTACTCGCAAGCGATCAGCTACATCGGCCTAAAAATAAAAATTAAAAGTCATATTAATTTGAAATTAAAAAATCTTTATAAGATAATTGTGGTAGACTTTGAAAGTTACCACAAAACCCTGGGCAGCACTGATAGAATGGATCCATCGCCGGGTAATTCTCCAGTACCATTTCATATATTCTGAAGATCGATCTAAGGGCTCTAATGATATCGGTGTAAGTGACAAAGTATTTTACCAATTCCACCAAGCTTGCACAAAATTCTCGTGTTCTTTATGCCAATCCAAATGAGTCTTGCCTTTGAGCGTCAGTGTATGAACCTCCTCTAAATTATAAGGAGTACAAGGTATGGGCTGCGTCCGTCCAAACTATCGAAAAACACGATCTGCATGATGCCACTCCACAATATGAAAGGAAATAAGTGGCACAGATGCTAGCCAAATATCTGAAGAGACCAGACAATAATCAGGTATCAATTGACGTATATCATCCGCATTGTATGGATGCCATATAATCTGCAAATAACGAAATAACAAGCTATAAGAGTATACTAGCATTAAGGTAATTATGCAACAAACTCAAATATAGTGTTTTAGACCTCGTCAGCTCTCATTTGATCTAGCAATACTCTGTAATGTCGTATTGCTAATCTTCTTAGACGAGGATGTTGACCCACACGCCTCTACCTGTGAGACGTAAAAGGAAATCATTGTTAACTTTGAATTATATAAGCAACATAAATCACACAATAAGCATTCAACTCAAATTATCATTCACCTATAAGCAAGTGGAGGGAGCACATCATATACATCAAGCTGAAAATCTAGAGGTGGGGGCCTATCGGGGGCTAGCCTAAGGAATCGATCCCAAGCCCATAAGTGAAGTAATGTCAAACAATCACCGATATTAACCTCCTTGTAATCAGTGGCATTGCATAACTCTCTATAGAGGTATGTTAGCACTGCGGAGCCCCAACTCAACTGACCTGCTACCTGGAGGTCTTGAAGAAATGTCAGGTACATAAGAGGAACTCTATGTCCTGACCTGTTTGGCATAAGAACACCACCTATGAGATGTAAAATGTAGGCACAAGTGAAATGCAATATGTCATTGTCATTTGCATTCTCCGGAAGTGCCTCAAATTGGTTAGCGAGCTAAGTAATGCTAAGTCTCTGACTATCAAACTCTTCCTCTGGTGACACAACCCCAAGCAGAATCTCATATATGCCTCACCAATCGAAATTTAGTGAACCAGTGATTGGAAGACCCGTCACGGGAAGACCTAATTGCACTGCTACATCCTAGAGTGTAATGGTACACTCGCCCTGAGTAGTGTGAAGAGTGTGCATCTTTGGTCGCCATCGCTCGACGAGCGCTGAAACAAGGGAAGGGTCAAAGTCAAGTGCTGCAATACGAGACACCCCGTAAAAGCCAACAGCTCTAAGATGTGGCACTATAGCTATTGGAGGAGACTCTAATCGTGGACCATGCACAACTCGACGTAATCGAAAAATACGATCTGCCTATTAGAGGAAAAAATGTGAACCATTATGCATGATCTGATAGTCATGAAGGAAAAAATTGATTTCTACACATGCAGAATAACATACCCTACCCAACCACACTGCCTGGGAGACGTGTCTAGTCTGTAAATACAACAATGACTCGTCCTCTAGACCTGGATGAACAACAAGCATCGATTTTGATATAATATTATCGTACAAAACTGTACAACATCATATTTAGTTAGTGTAAAAAGTAATTAAGCACACACAACAATGTAATTTTCTATTGTATAAAACAGGTTTGATGCAACAATGAACTAAATAGCATATAGAATCAAAACAATGTTAATTAAATAGTACAAAGCAACATAGTTGATAACAATACAAAAACAAAAATATTGAAATATACTTTAGATAGTCTATGGCAGCACACTAAATAATACATTAACACACTCTAACAGAACAATGAAACTATGGGTGTGGGGGGCAACGTGATAGACAAGTCGCGCGGTTATGACCCGTCTGTCTACACAACGCACAACGCGGCAAATCTCTTAGAGCTTCTCGCTAATCCATTTCATTTCGTCTTCGACTTGACTTTGGACGACTTTTTTCACGTTTCATTGCAGGATCTGGAATAAGTGTTGGGCTTCGCACCTGGGGCCAATATACTTCACCATCAATTGGGCAAAATTTAGTCTCATAGGCCTTCAAAATAGTCTCCAATCGAAATATTTCATCAATATACTGTACATGGTCAACTCGAATGTGCGCACAGGCTGCTAAGACATGTTGGCAAAGATATTTCAAAACCTGAAATTCACTACAATCATATGTTCGAGCTACTAAGTTAATTTTACAAGATCGTCCAAATTGTTGATTAGTTGGATCGTATGGCTCCTCCACCTCAAACGTTGACCATCGTTTATCAAATTCACGGACTGTACAGGCTGATGCTCTTTGAGTTCTAGTTGCTAACTTTAATTTGATATCCTCAAATATAGTTTCTTCTGCTTCAAGTTGTGCAGTTGCCTTCTCAGCTTGCTGGACCCAATACTTGGTTAACCAATAGAATGTTATTCGAACCAACCTAAGCACCGGTAAAAACTGAACTCCTTTAAAAACTGTGTTTATACTTTATGCTAAATTTGTTGTTATGTGCCCCCAGCGCTTACCATCAACATCATACACCCAACACCATTGACCCTTGGGTATTTCGTCAATCCAATTAGCAGTATGCGAGTCAAGTCGATGTATATGAGCTAGTCCTTTATCAATTTTATGCTGCTCATATGAATAACCTATAGATAAGTAGATAGTAAAATTAATAGTTCGTAAAAAATTCTAATCATGAAATTGAAAAAATTTGTATAAATTTAAGTGATAACAGTTTTTACCAATTGTAGTATATAACTTTTTCAGCCATTGCATTTTAAACTTTTTGTTGATATTGCTAGCTAAATGTTGAAGGCAAAATACATTATGAACAAGCGGAGGCTACCACCCAACGTTTCGATTGGCCATAACTGTCAAGATACTAGCGTGACGATCAAAAATTAAGCAAAGCCCATTTTTATCTTTGACCACGTGGGCTCGGAGGTTAAATAAGAACCATGCCCATGTCTCATATGTTTCTCTATCTACTACAGCAAATGCAAGTGGGACAATGTTCCTCTCGCCATCTTGTGTACTTGCGATTAAAATAGTCCCTTTATATTTCCCGTAGAGAAAGGTCCCATCTATTTGGACTATAGGCTTCAAGTAGCTGAACGCCTCGGTGCACTACCTAAACATCCAAAATACCCATGAAACATGATCGACTCACAATTAGCTACACTCGTCGGTACATGTTCTTTATGCATGAAGTCATAGTACGAGCCGCGTATAAAATGTTGAACAACAGCTAGCCACCTGACTAATAAAGCATAGGTCTGCTCCCAATTTCTAAATGCATGTGAGATGGCTCGATGTTTTCCCTTCCAGGCCTTCTTATATGTGATATTGTACCCAAATATAGAATGGACCCGCTCTATGACCTCTCTGATGGACACACCGGGATTTTCAATCACCATTGATACAATATATACTGAAATGACATCAGAGTCTAATTTTGGGTGATCTTGTGACAGTGATGCTGAAATACATGTATGGGGCCCATTGTATTTTGTTATCTCCTAAAGATTTTTCTTTTTCCGGTAACAAGCTCTGACCTTCCGTTTGCAGGATCCCTTTTTATATTGAACACACCGGTATTCTTCGTACTTCTTTGAAGAATGGTACATCTTAAAAGTATGATGTGCACGCACTGAGTATATCTTTAATGCTCGACGAAAAGATCACTAATCATTATATAGCATGCCTACATATAACTCTTGGTCATTGTTCGTGTTTGCTACTGCATCTTCCACTTCAGTATAATCAGAAATCCGCGTACCATTTGCATCTATCTGATCAAGAAATGCGACCGTTGAGTCAGCATAAATGTTAATAGGGGCTACTGGATCAACGGTGGCACCTATGCAATCGATATCTTCATCATCATCTGTATTACCACCATCTTTGCAATTATAAGGAGCAGTATCATATTCATCTTCCTCCTCGAAATCATCCATTATATCCTCTGTGTCATTTGGATGAGAAATAGGGCTACTAATTGGTGCATGTGTCGAACTTGGTTGGGCAATACTATTGACAAGCAAACAAGATGAACTTGGTTGAGCCGTATAGTCCCCTAAACCAACAGGAGAATATTGATTATCTGTGAGGTTGGCATGGCTGGAGGATGGGAGTGGATCTGCCACATATTCAACTGTAGCCTGAGTTGTTGTATTCACTTCTATTTCCTTTGACGCTGTTTTCGCATATAATTCAACTAAACCAAGTTGTGATAGAAATTTGGCATTTGCTATCCACATTGCTTGGACATTGACATCCCTCCTAAACTTACACTCTCGATACTTTGTGGGCCTTAATGACACTGGATGCCTATATACTAATTCAGATACATATTGATCTGAATCTAACTGTAATTGATCTGCAACCTCTTGTTTCAACTTTTCTAATGAAATATCACCGTCGACACTTATTACATCAATTGTATCTACAATAAACGTTGCACCTTCTATGGTTTCGCATATTTGTCCATTTGAGTATAAACATATAATTTCTTTCCCGTTGTTCATTTTGCCCAACTGCACAATATTGTCACCAATACCCAAAACATTATACAACATTTATAAACAACTGTAATGCTTCATCCAACTGATATATTTTTTTCCATTACCAATTAATTCTAACAAATCCTATTCTTTTACAATATTTGTACGTTATATTTTTTCATTTAACAGTTAAATATTTTTTATGTTTTTGAAATCTTTTATTCTAATAATTTTCTTTATAAAATTTTATCTAATTTTATCATATTTTACTATAATGTCATCTAATATTAGCAATTTATTTAAAGATATTATTTTCATTTTATTATATTTTTTATTTTGTTTACATTACAATTTTATCATATTTTACTTTTATAATTATACTAAAACTTTTTTTATTTTTGTCACTGTATTTTTTTTACTTACATTATAAAAATTTATTCATTATTCTATTTTTATAGTATTATACATTTTTTTATTTTCTACGTATTATTCTTTTATAACAATTTTTTATTATTTAATTCTTTTCTAATATATAGTTCACAAAATTTTTCTTGTTACTTCATCTAATAACTTTAAATAATATTTTCATAAATTTCAACAACTTTTAACTAATTTTTTATTATCATTACATTATTAGATCTTTTTTTTATACACTAATTTTTTAAGTTTTTGACTCACATATTATGCTATTTACAATTTTTTAGTATTTTTTATCTAATATTTACATAGCATTTTTATAAAAAAATTTATTCAATATATTATTTCCTTACTACAATATTTATTTAGTATTTTTTTCTTTCATCATTTTATATTTTTTTACTAATATCTATTATCACATCATACAATAAATAATTTTTTTTAATTTTTTTTTCATACATCTTTTTCCTTAACATTTTAATTTATTTTTTTAATACACAAACATTAACTATTTCTTTTTCTTTTTGTATCTTTACAAAATTCTTAATTTTACTTATAATGTAACTTCATTTTAACAAAAAAATTTACAGAAACACATGTATACTCAAATCACTAATAATACATTTATTTTTTAAATTTAAAATTCAGACACAATATCAAATAATTTCATTCAGAACTATATTTAAATTACTAACAAAAAATATATTATAAAATTACTATCAAATAATTTCATTTAGAACTATATTTAAATCACTAACAAAAAATATATTATAAATCACTAACAAAAAATCACTAACAAATAATCATATTTTTTCATACGTAAAACATACCAGTTTATTTTTTTTTTCTTCAGATCCTCTTTGTTGAACAATGTAGCTACTGTGATGGAGTGCTAATCTCTTCCTTCTTCTTTTAATCAAAAATATAAAAGATATAATCGGTAAATATGAGAGGATGGATGATGTAGATGAAAAAAATATAAATTTAGAAAACGCATAACAAGAAGAACAAGAAGAAGAGGAAGAACCTGAAGGCAAAAATGGCAAGAGCTCTGTGGGGATGAAGGAAGGAAGAAAACGACTTAAAAAGGGAGAGGGAGAATCAAAAAAAGGATAGCGTATTTTATAAACCAATCAAGTGCGTCCATGTGGCAATGTAATAAAAAAATATCCTATCAGAAGCTGCCACGTATCTTCTTTTATCTGTGTCAGGGTTAAAAGTTGACCCTGACACATGGCACAAGGGTCACACTTCATGTTGAGGCGTGACCCAAAAAAATTATTTTTTTTTTAAATGGAGTCACGCCTCTGCATGAGGCGTGACCCTTTTTCTTTTTTTTTAAAAAAAAATGAGTTAATGTATCCGGGGAATTAATATCTGATATCATATGTACGGAGAATAAATTGTTACTGCTAATGTACCTGGGTCAAAAATCTGACGTTTTTGGTAACATTGCTCTCAGCTTATTGGTATGGCTTCTATTGGTTTTCCTTTCAATGTTTATTGTTTTTATATTATTTTTACGTTGTTTTATCTTATCGAGACAATTTTAAATGAAAAGAAATTGTTCTTTCGGTTATGTTCACTCAGAAATTCAAGTTTTGCACATTTAAGATGTCTTGTTAATTCACAAGTATCTCTATTTAGTGAAACCTTAAACTTTTAAAATATAAAGCTTGGTTTGTGAAGTGGCAATCTTGTATACTTTTTGAGTATTGAAAGGTGAATTAATAGTACTTATACATTCCCCCCTTCCATTGCTTTAATAATCACAGCTCTTCAATTGTCCGCATATCAAATCTCAAGGTGATACTCATGCTGTTCTTATTTTTCTCACCATATTAATATTTTTCTATTAAAAAAATACTTTTTCTTACTCTAACAATATTTTGCTAATATTACATTTTGAAAAAATTATTTTTCCATCCCCTAATTAATGACTTATTATGAAAATCTACACACCCCTTCTATGACACTAAAAAAGACCACACAATTAAATTCATTTTAAATTAAATATCCTCAAGTTTATAGAATAATTATTATTTTTAATTTAGTAACAATTAATTGTTTCTCAAATTTCAAACCATTAAACTTTTAATAACAAGAAACTACTGAATCTAAAGAAACATAATTTTTTCAACATTTTTATATGAAAATTTAATTTTATGTCATTTTAATAGAAAATAAAGAGTTAATATTACTTCATTGTAATAACAAAAATTGTTAGCTTTTAAAAAGTAAAATATTGAAAGGTACTTAAAGTTAATAGTGAAGTTTTACATATATTGCAGATGCACCCACGATTCATTGTCGTCAAAAGTAAATACCATGTTATTTTGATATATGTTGTGTTCATACAAATTAGCACGATCTCAGGATTAAACAAAAGAGCAGCAATTGCTTTTGTTAGAATCTTGTAAATTTTTCAATTAGAAAATATATATTGTTATTAATGTAAACAATTATGCAAATATTTTATTTACATTTTGTTTATTTTTATTAATTAGTTATTTTTAAATTAATTTATTTTTATTTATATATTTGTATTCTAATTATTTCTCTTAAATATTTTAATTTTTTCCTCTTTATTCAGTTTCTTTTTTTAGTTGATTTGTTTTATTCATGTATTTTTTATTTAATATCAATAAAATTTTTATATTAAATAAAAGGCGTAAATAAATACTTATTTTTATTCAAGCAAAATAAGTAATCAAACTAAAATTTTTATATTATTTAACATAACAATTATAAAATTAATTGTTTCATTACATACATTTGCGTGCGGCACAGGTTAGTACCTAATTAATACTATCTTAAGACTTCTATCAATAACTTCAATCAATATTACCTTAAGTCTCTTACCAAGTCTGGCATGTTACCAATTTATAATCGTCCCTCATTCACCTAAGAAATTCACGGCTTCATACCTAAGAAATTCGTAGTTTCATACTAACTTTTAATGATGTACAAGTTGATTATTTAGGAGCATGTAATAGACAAAAATGAAAAACAATAGACTTTGAAATAATTATCCTAATTTCTAACCTGTGGCAATCTAGAATTGATGACTACAAGCCATTGCGCTTTGAAATTTCAAGCAACTAAGAAATGAGTAGAGATTAAAGTCTGAACTAAAAATGGTTTTTCAAAGCACTAATTATTGCTGCTAGCTGAAGGACCTTTTAGAACATCAAAATTTTGAAAATATAAAAATGCAGTGCCAACAAGCAAACTGAAATTCCAATAACCAATAACATATTAGTCCATCTTAATAACAAAGAAAATTAAAAAAGAACACCAATAAGTTTTACAGCATCAGAAACGATATAATTAACGTCCATAAATGAACATATGGTGGTTATGAAGCACCATAACCTGGCGGCTTATTGATAACTGTGTGGGAAATTCTCACGGCATCTCATGGATTTTTTCTTACAATTATCTTCAATCACTACAAGAAAACAGGTAATTTCTCGCGGTATTTTTTCGTGAGAAAAAATAATAATTTCCGTGAGAAAGGATTTTTGTCACGGAAATTCTCACTCAAAGCTAACCGTGAAAAAACTAGCCGTAGGAAATACAATTTCTCACGAAAATTTTTCGTGATAAACTTTTCTCGCAAACAAATTTCTATGAGAAAAATGAGAGAGAAAGTTGATGTCAAGTCCGTGAATTTTCTCACGGATTTTCTCGCGGTAAAAATCCACGAGAAAATGTTCTCGCTGAAAAATTCCGCGAGAAAACAAGAAGTTTTCTCACGGAACAAGGTAGTGAGAAAAAAGGAATGTTGCTATGATTTTTGACGGACAAATTCCGCGAGAAAATTAGTGAGAAAATTTGTCACAAAATATACCGTGAGAATTATGAAACTATTATGTGTTTCTATCATGTTAGTTGAAAAATCCGTGAAAAATACCGTGAGAAACAAAGTTTTTTCCGTGAGAAAAATTAAGATTTCATTCGTGCAGCTTTCTCACGAAAAAATTCCGTGAGAAACTGGAAAAAATTGGTCATCCACACTTCTTTTATAGTTTTACCTCTGCTTGAATAGTTACAACTTATTCAAACAGTCAAAAAGCAAAGTGCTTATGTTCAGCTAACAAATAACAAAACCACAAATTTGTAATTTATGTTAGAAATATCCGAAAATACATTAAACTTAAGACATCAATGTCTTTAGCATTACAAGTTTGCATATCATAATTTCATAATGTGACATAAATAAGAATGCTGGGATCACTGTTCATCAGCATCATCCACATCATCATCATCATCATCATCATCATCATCATCATCACCACCACCACCACCACCACCACCACCATTGTCACCATCATCATCATGGGTTGGTTTATCATACGAAGTACCACCTCTTTCAGCTCCTATACTCATGTGAGTCATAATTTGTTTTATGAAAGCTTCCATCTTGTCTTCGTGCGCCTTTTGCATCTTGGCAAGACTTGTCTCATAAATTTGGGCTTGTTTTGATAATTTCTCTTCTAATTTCTTCTCAAATGAGGCCTCTAAGTGCACTCTCATTTGTGAAAGCTCACCAGGGCCATATCCAAAGTGTTGTGTGCCATCAAAAGTAAGAAGACCAGCCTCTGACCCAAATCAGTATCATCTGATCCTGACTCTTGAGTTTGCTTTATCTGCTCATACTGGCTCTGTAACAACAAAGAACAAATGAATATTAGATACATAAACAAATTATAGTAACAATCTTATTAACAAACAAGTTAAATGACTTACATAAGTGTCAGAGGCTTTTTTACCAATCCAACCTCCCTTTTTCTCATTGTGTTGGATCCTCTTGAATACTTCTGGGATCTGAACCTCTCTACCCAACTCTATTTCCTACAACACTTAGTTAAAATACATAAGAATTATAATATTTGAAAGGAAATATTTTAAAAGAAACAATAATTCAAAAAAACCATCGCATATAAAGAATATTTACCATTCTTCTCTTATGCTCTGAAAATGGAACACGCCCTCCCCTATGTAGGCATCCTCCAGTATCTGCAGCCCTATTTGCCTTATTACGTGTAGACTTGGTTTTGAATTCATCACTTTGCCAATACTCATCTAACTCAGCTCGAGCTGTTAGAGATAACCAATCACCTTTGGTTTTTCCAGTACGAATGTCTCTAAAAGATGCACGCATAATAGTGCTACATTTCTTCTTCCATATCTTGTAAATTCGTCGCTCAGTAGATGGATCCCAAGCACACAATCTCTATATTAAAAATAAGCAAAGCTAATATTATAAATAATCAGAGTAACACATAAACTATATGTATTATAACTTATAAGGTTATAAAATTTGCTTACTTTAAACTCTGCAAACCATAAATTCTTCACAATATCAGGTACTTTAGTAAATGTTGGCCAACCATGCTCAAACTTACTATGAATAATCTGAGACAATATGGTGACGGGTGAGATATGTGGATAAAACCTGTAAATGAAAAAAATGATGCAATAAAAGTAAAAATAATGAAATAACTACAATACAAAAAAGGTTGCGTTTAAAGAATTCTTACTCATCAACTCCATGCGATCTGATAACTAGTCGTCCATCACTCAACCTCGTCCCTGGCTCATATCTAATGGGATGAGAAGATGAGCCAGCTGCATCTGTACTCAAAATATGTGTAGAAGGTATCTCTGAACCAATGAAGGTTGAGGAATCAGGTGGTGTTTGGATGTGTGGAGACGGAAAAGAAGATGATGCAGATGCTGATCCAGGAGGGGTCCCAGTATGGGGAGATAAGTGCGGAGATGATGACTGTACAGCAGGTAATGGTATGTGAATCGGCTCAGACTGTTGTACAAATTTTCCTTTTCCTTTTTTGGGTGCAGCTGATCCTCCACCCTTATTACGACCTCTATCTGACATCTAAAAAAAAAAGCAAAACATTATCATTACTAATGTTAGAAAATAAATTAAGTAAGTTAAATAAATGTTAAATAACAATAACAAGTTAGTACCGAACACTATCAATCACTTGTTAAAGAATAATCAGTAAGAGGATCCTCTTGAGTATCGGATGAGTCGGTATCTAATAGTTCCTCTTCTAAAACTTCATCATTTTCTTCTTCAATTTCATCAGTTGCATCAATAAAGGAGTCAACATGCACACCATCCACTTCTTCGCTTTGACCATTATTGTCTCTTAGATCTTGCTCATTAATGTCAGTATCAACTAACTGAGGTGAACCGTTGCTTTCGTCTTGAAATGGTGCATCTACATTATCATCAGCAGGGGCTTCAATCCTATTTCTTGCTTTTGTTCTAATCACAACAAGCCAACCATTTTTGTTGGATATCGATTTTGGATATGGTGTAAAGTATACTTGATCAGCTTGTTGGGCAAGGATAAAAAGGTCATTACCCTTGTATGTTCCTTTAACCTTGACTTCTATAATACCATATTTAGAGCAAACTCGAGTTCCTTGGTTGGTAGGATCATACCAATCACAGTTGAAGACTGTTAATCACTTAGTTGGTAGGCCAGTAAATTCTAACTGTATAACCTCCTTCAACACACCATGATATGAAAATTCAATTTCACCATGACTATTCCCTTTTACACATACCCCACTATTGTTTGTCTTCCTTCCTTTTGCCCAAGAGGCTGTATGAAACTTATACCCATTAACAAACCATTGATCCCATGTATGTACAAGTCTCAAAGGACCCCAAGCCAATGAAACCAATAAAGCGTCTTGTATTCCATTTGTAGGATTCAAAACCTAATCAAAGAATAGATATTATGAAAATATAATATAAGAAGTTTAGTTCCATAACTATATAACCAATTATTCATAAATTGAATTATATACTTACATGAGTTTTGAACCAATCATGAAATTCAGATGAAATATACTTATCAATTGCCTCATTGGATAAGGTAGAATTCTTGGAAAGTAATGTCTCAACATACAAACTACAATATACCACAAAAAAATTAATCCTGGATAGTGAAAATATTATGACAAAAAGTTAATCCTATATATGCACATAAGTTATGAAAGAATCTTACCTTAAAAAAGATTTAACCTCTGGACAATTGAGAAGAACATACAATGTTATAGCATTAGCCTCATTATCAGTAAGATAACGAGTGTTACTAGTAGATCTTCCATGAGGCTGACCAGGATAGTTGAAAATTGAAATGGGAGGATGATCATTGCACTCCCCACCATCATCATTTCGAGGAGCTCTCCTAGTTCTTGAGTGAACATGTGACTCAAAGTAATAAGAACAAAAAGTTGAAGTTTCTTCAAGTATATATGCTTCACAAATAGACCCTTCAACATGTGCCTTATTTTTAACCTTTCTCTTTAGTGTATGCAGAAATCTCTCAAATGGATACATCCACCTATATTGTACAGGTCCACCCACTGTTGCTTCGTACACCAAGTGAATAGGTAAGTGTTCCATGGCATCAAAGAAACCAGGAGGAAAAATCTTCTCAAGTTTACATAAAATGACAGGAATATTTTGCTCCATCACATTAAGGTTATTTAGTTGTAAACTAGGAGCACAGAGATCTCAAAAGAAATGACTCAACTCTGTTAAAGTATTGGAAATCGAGGTTGGTAACCCATTGGATACGATTGGTAATAGCCTCTCCATGAACACATGGCAATCATGACTTTTCATCCCTATTAAAGTGCAACTCTTCACATCAACACAACGTCCCAAGTTAGATGCATAACCATCTGGAAGCTTCAAAGATTTAATCCATTCACATATTGCCCTTTTATGGTCCATATTAAATGTGTACGCTGCCTTTGGCTTTGTCATTTTACCATTCCCTTTATCCTCCATGTGTAAAGTAGGCCGTTTACAGTACACAGCCAAATCTAACCTTGCTTTTACATTATCTTTTGTCTTACCTTTCACATCCATTATTGTGTTAAACACATTATGGAAAATATTACTTTCTGTATGCATTACATCTATATTATGTGGATTCAACAAATCATGCCAATAGGGTAGGTCCCAAAAGATACTACGTTTAGTCCAATTATGATCTTACCCGTATCCTTCTAAAGATAGGGTCGAAAATTCAGTTATTTTAGGAAATCTTTGAACTTGCTCATACACTTCTTCTCCTGAATACCTCAATGGTGGTGGTGAAGTCTCTGTGGTGTTCTTTAGGAAGTTTTGTTTATTTCGACGAAATGGATGATTCATTGGTAAAAACTGACGATGACAATCAAAATAATACGTTTTTCCTCCATGCTTCAATCGGAATGCCTTTGAACAACCCATGCAAATGGGACAACCCAATCTTCCTGCAGTTTGCCAACCACTCAACATGCCATAAGCTGGAAAATCATTAATAGTCCACATAAGGGCAGCTCTTAACTTGAAATTTTGTTTCATAGAAATGTCATATGTTTGCACACCCTCTCCCCAAAGCAACTTCAAATCTGCAATTAGAGGTTGTAAGAAAACATCAATTTTACTTTTTGGATTATGAGGCCCAGGTATTATGATTGTCAAGAACATATATTCTCGTCGCATACACATACCGGGTGGAAGATTATATGGGGTAACAATTACAGGCCAACAAGAGTAAGGCTTAGAACTCAAACTAAATGGAGTGAACCCATCAGTACAAAGACCCAATCTGACATTTCTTGGCTCTAATGCAAATTCTGGATGAATTTGATTAAAATGCTTCCAAGCATTTCCATCCGATGGATGTGATAACACACCTTCATCACGATGATTTTCATGATGCCATCTCATGTACTTAGCTGAGGCATTAGATGCAAACAATCTCTGCAATCTTGGAATAATCGGTAAATACCACATTTGTTTATTGGGAACCTCCTTAAACCTTCCTTTTCCAACTCTTGCCTCCTTAAATCTAGCTTCATCGCAAAATTGACATGCCCTATCATTAGCTGCATCACCATAGTACAACATACACCCGTTGCTACAACAGTCAATCTTTTGATAACCATAGCCAAGTTTCGAAACTAATTTTTTGGTTTGGTACAAGTTAGCAGGCATTCGGTGATTAGAAGGTAAAATTTCAGACATCAATGTGATAATCTCATCAGTACATGTCTCTGGAATGTTATAATCAGATTTGATACTCAACAATCTTACAGCCACTGACAACACTGTATGATTTTGACACCCATCCCACAATGGAGCCTGTGCAGCTCTTAGCATGTCATAAAATATCGCAGCACTTGGATTTGGGTCTTCAGGCATATCATATCTCTCGAATGATGCATCAGCCACATCCCTAACCATTTGTTCATATAGATTAAAATCCATATGAATGCTAGTCTCAATTGGAGCTGATGGTGGGTATTCTTCTCCATGATTATGCCAATAATAATAATTAGGCATAAATCCTTTTTTATACAAGTGCATCCTAATTTCATCTGGCGTATGATACCTCATACATTTGCATTTCACGCAAGGACATCTAAACCTCCCTTCTTGTTTAAATATATCTAACTGACTTGCAAATTGAATAAACTCCTCTACACCTGCAAAGAACTCATGTGTAATCCTTTGACGATTACCCTCTGTTCTATTATACATCCAACGTCGATGTTCAGGAAGATCCATGAGACTTAAATGAAACCAAAAAACAAAAACACAAAAATTGACATCATAAATTAGAACAATGATAGTGACTAGTGGTATATTGTCTAAGAATTTAAATACTACCTTAGTAATCTAAGGATGACAACAAAACTTCATCAATTCTTATTCTTTCTTCAAATAACTCATTTTTAGAAATAGTATATTCTTATATTCTTGATTTTTGTTTTTTCCAATTAAATGTTAATTAAAATACTTAAAAAATAAGATAATAACTAAATTCTAAAAAAATAACTTTTTTTAAACTAAATTATGTAGGCATATTTTATAAATTGAATTATGTACAATTTTTAAATAAATTAAATTGAAATTAAATATTTAAATATAGAAAATAAAAGTTCAATTCATAAACCCAAAAAAAAAGAATAAAACTTACTCAATCTCCATAGACATAATCACCCCAAAAATAATTGTATATACAAAAGTAACATAATAATTATCTAAAAATTATCACATCAGTCCATATCTCAAAAAGTAATAGTTACCAAACTTTAATTTAAAGATATTTATGATAAAAAATTTTAAATTTTTTAAAGTAATTCAAAACTTAACAATTTAAATTGTATAAAAAATTATAACTTACAAGTTTAGAGTAAAAATTTTAATAGTTACACCTTTTGAAATAATTTTACAATTTAAAATAATTTAATATAAATATTTTTAACTTATCACCATCAAATATGATTTCTCCACACATAAAATTTATTTTAAAATACTAAATTTTTTGTTCTCTAAAATAATTATAAAATATAAAATTATTTAAAATAAATATTTTTAATTGATGATCCTAAAATATAATTTTTCCAAATTAATAAAATTTGCTTCCCCATTTGATAATCCTTACGACAAGTCGGAATGGTCATGTGCCTATATGTAATGTGTTATCCCCACCTTCATTTTACTACATGTTCCACTACTTTTCATGTATGTGAATAATAGTGAATTCAAATTGTAGTCTTTTAAATAATACAATATTTTGTTGTACTTTAATTATTTAAAATTTTAATATTCTATTTTAATTTCCTAATTTTTTTTATAAAATTTTATTTTTATATAAGTCTTGGTAACAAATAATTAAGAAAATGAATAATATAACTTAACATAAAGTTCATATAAAATTAACTTAAGCGATGAACTTCTCAATTTTATAGGACAAACCCATGTGGCTACTTTCTTTAACATTGGTTTTTATAATCTCCATTCAATCAATGTGGCCACTTTCTAAAGTTGGGGGGTTTTAATAAACCTGACTCTATCATCTTTAACTTTGTATTGCATTGTATTGTATTATTAAGCTGTTTATATCACTATCTTTTTTAGCTAAAAATGAATTATCATACTCATTGGTTAGTACTCTGACACATGAAAATTTGTTGGACTTATCCAAATTTTAATAGTATGATATTATATACAATAAACAAAATAAAAACAAAAAAAAATGCAGCAGAAAGCAACAAACAGACCAGTAATATATTCAGAAAAAAAAATATAACTATTATCATACTTATATATAAAAAAATTAAAAAAAAACTAATAAACAAGACAATGAAACATGATACTTGCATGTAACAGATAAAAAAAAGCTCAAGAAAATGACACTTACTTTAGAATGATAGGAAAAATTGAGGCAACAATCAAATTTTCTCCATCTCCTTCAAAATTTTTCCCACGGAGCAGCAACCAGCCTTAAATCGACATATGCATATGGAGCAATTGATTTTCCGTCAGAAATTTCTGTTCGCATATGGAGCAGCAACCAAAACCCAGCAAAAATGAAGCAAGATCTGTGCGACAATGGAGGTAATCCAGCTTATTTGAAATGAATCAAAGCAAGGTTTTGCAATAAAGTACCTCTTCTCCCCTAGATCTATGTAAAGGGTTTAGAAATATAGCACCTTTTCTCCCCAAGCTCCCTTGCAGCGTCGCCTGAACGAAACCCAACAGAAGAAGCGCCGTTTGCCCAGTTGAAACAGAATGAATCGAAGCACAGGGTAGGGGAAAATAGCGTCTTTTCTCACGGAATTTTCTCACGCAAAATTTCGTGAGAAATAAGTGGCAAGGGTTCGCAAAATTTTTGAAATTCTCACGGAAAATTCTGTGGGAAATCAGTGGCATCAAAATTTTTGAAATTCTCACGGAATTTTCTCACGGAAAATTCCACGAGAACAGGTGCCCGAGGCTTCGCAGAATTTTTTTTGAAATTCTCACGGAATTTTTCTGCGAGAAAATTCTCTCGGAAAAATTCCGCGAGAAAATTCTCGTGGAAAAATTCCGTGAGAAAAATTTCTCACGGAAATTTTCCGTGAGAAAACTATCCCAAAATTAAAAAAAAAACCAATCGGATTTCTGTCAATTTTTCTCACGGAAAATTACCGCGAGAAATTTTTCCCGCCTTTTCGCGCCACCATTCTGACAGTATTTCTCACGGAATTATATCTATTTCCTCTCTCGCATATTTTTTCGTGAGAAAAGTCCGTGAAAAGGGTTTCTCCGTGATAAAATTGGTGATAATTTCCGTGAGAAGCTGTGACAGAAATTTTTCCGCGAGAATATTCTGTGACAAATTCGTTGCTTTCTTGTAGTGAATTATCATCAACAAAACGCTTTGATAAGATTTTAGGACCAACTAATCTCCTGCTCTATAAACATAGTCCTCCACACTTTGACCAAATAACCTTTTCTTACCTATTCAATTTACACAATCTTACCAACACTTAACGATTGATCGTTGAAACTTATGCCAAACCACTTCTCTCGCACTTGTCTTACAATACTGCTCCATCATATAAGAGACCATTCACCATTTGGTACATGACAAATGCAAAAATTTAGATTATCTGGGATTAAGGGAACCAAGCTGCTGTCACCTAATGATTCTTGGGATTTACTAGCCATTACTCTCCCTGCATGTCTCTCCCAGGTCATAATTGGTGTATAACTGTATATATGATTGTGAATCCTAATTACTCTGTACACTATATATATTAACAACAAATCAATAGAATAATACCATCTATTACCTAAAGTCTTCATGTTATTAGAGCCTATTTTCTTTCGTGCTTACCTTTCGAACTCCCAATGGCAGAAGAGAATTCCTCTCACTCTCAAATCAGTCAACCTTCTCTCACAATTTTCACTATTCCCAGTCGCACTGACCAAACTCTTCTTTCTATTAACGCTGCAGCACAAGCTCCATTCAAACTCACTGCAAATATTATATTTCTTGCTGGTACACCCAATGGCACTCTCTAGTTTTCCCTAATTATATTTCTTCAGATTTCTATTGTTGCATTGTAAAAATGAGAGATAGAAGATAGATTTTCTGACGCAGTGCAACAAGTAAATCTTGATAACTGAAGTAAGGAAAGCTGGCTTCATAATTCTTTGCCTGAACATATGATGGAGGAAGCAACCTTTTGCAGAAGAAAGGTGACACAGTGGGGAAGAACAGAGATGGTTGGATGGTGTGATATAGGTAACAGGAAGGAAAGATTGGGAAGAGAGAACCAAAAAATATTATTTAAATTTTTTATTTTTCATTTATAAATCTTATAATGTAAACAATTTAAAGCAAAACAATAAATTTTGTATAAGTTTATTTATATGTGTATTTCTTTAAATATTCAATATTTCTGGAGTAATTTTTTTTTATTTTCTAAAATCTTGAATGCCCTTTCAAGTAATTTTATCAATAAAAAGCTGGTATTTTGGCAAGCGATTTTAACTTCTTCTCGCATATTTTGAAAAAGGGGGCATGATTTTTATGTATAATACTATACTACAATTGAAAATACAAATATGAATCAAAATCACAATTCAATAAAATAAGAAAAATGGTATAATACAATAATTAAAGAAAAAAAGCTCATAATAAGGGGCATAACAGTAACTAATGATTGGATTAGTGCAATGGAGAATTGCGGAAGCTGGACTATAATTTCATGGATGAAAAGAGTGTAGTAAACTAGAAATAAATGGTTGTAGCGTCTGTACCCTGCTTCATCAACCCAAAGATGTATAATTAAAAAAAAATTCAAATATGCAATTAAGTAATTCTTTTTTTCTAATTATTATTATGGTTAGGAGTAGCCAAATATGGCTAATTCCATTTGGCTGCTCGAACCTAAGGGCCTGTTTGATTTGGTTCTGCAGAACAATTTTTTTGTTTTCAAGAACAAAAAAACAAAAAAACCTGTTTGATAAGGTATTTTTAATAAAGTGTTTTGTAAAACAAAAAAACAAAATTTTGTTTTCAAAAACAAAAAACTCAGAACACTTTTTAAGTGTTTTGCAATTTTTGTTCTACAGAATCAGGTAAAAAACAGAAAATAATTACTTTTCAAAATAATGATTCAAACAGATTTTTTAATTTTTTTGTTCTTAAAAACTTGTTCTTGAAAACATATATTTTGAAAACATTAAAACAAAAATAATTTCAAACAGGCTCTAACTTTGTTTACTCAGGTTTTGGTCTCGTCTCTATGCCCAAATGCTAGCCTTGTTTTCAAAATTGGGATAAACTTGGACTTAGATTTATTAATAGTGCCAGCCTAAATGTAAAATATTTAATACTAATAATTTCCTTCAATCATACTGATGGATACAATGTTTTTTATTAGATAATGAGAAATTTTCAAAAAAATATTGTGTGTTTATATACACACAATATTATATTTTAATATTATATTTTTATATCTCTTAAAATTTTTGAAGCCATTGGACCTACTGCATTCAGTAAACCCACACACACACACACATATATATATATATATATATTATTTGATATTTTAATTTGAATCCATTGAATCCTACATATAATTTGTTCTTCTTTTCCTTTATTTATTTTCTTTTTTACTTATTTATTCCTTATCTTTCTTCCTCTTTCTTTTTTTCTCCCATTTCCCCTCACTATTCTTTTTTCTTTTTTCTTTTTTCAAATTGCCTTTAATCAAACTTTACACAATGCTTCTTCAGTCTCCCTACTGTCTCCTTCCCTAGTAATTATTCTATTTTTCAATATATATTTAATCAATGCATGCTTTTGATATATTTTTTGTAAATAATAGTTCTATGAGTAAAACATAACCAAGTTTATATATTAATATATTATTTTCAGTTAGATCTAAAAATTGTCTCTAAATATACTACAAAACTTTTTGAAATATTATTAAATAAAATAATATTTGTAATTCTCTGTATATATAGATTTTGTTAATTAACAACCATAAATTTTTATACTTCATCATATAAATCTTATTTTATTCCTTCATAATGCTTTTTTGTTCATTAAATTATTACGATATTTATTAAGTAATGGTATGTGTTTTTTTAATATATTTTTATTATGCATTACATAAGCACTGAGTATATAAACTTCATGAGTATTAGTGAAGTTATTAATATTAATATGAAAAGTAGTTTTTAGTACTCTATTCATTTTATTTCAAACTTACCTCTAGATTTAAAAGGGGAAGCCAGAATATTGTTAGTGAATTAATTTTATTTAACTTAATCCAATATTTGAAGGGAAATATTTTATTTAAATAATATAATATAAATGTATAATTTCCTTTAAATTGGATATTAAAAAAATAATTTTTGCCCTCCTACTCCTATATATATAATATTTATTTTTTGAGTTAATTAGGCCAATTTATTTATGGCCCATTTAACGCATTTCTATTTTATTTTTCTCTTTTTTGATAAGTTAACTTGTGTTGGCTTGCATTTAAATGGGAAATATTTTTAAAATTAAGCTCGCTCAATAAGTGGATTAAATGGACTACCCTTCAAACTGTGACCAATTTTGACAATATTTATGCCTATGAAAAATGTCTCTTGAACTAATTTAATAACTAATTAATCTATAATTGTTCATAAATATTTCTTGATGAGATCTACTCAACCCACAAAGGTGTGTGGGGCAAGGGGTTAAGAGGATGAGTTTTAGGCATATCAAAAAGCTTAAGCTTGCATCACCGCCCACAAAGTGCTTTAATATTATTTCATACAAAAATTTGATTATATGAATCCTCTTCATATTCTCTTTAGTGCAATTTCAATAGTAAATCCACTCTTTTGAGAGATTTATTTTGATATATCCTCATTCCTTCTCTTTTATGAGAATGGTTTCTCAAGAATCACTACAAGAAAAATAGAAATTAGCGACAGAATTTTCCGTCGCTAAATGTGGATAATTCCGTCGCAAACGAATTAGCAACGAAACTAGTGACAGATTTTTTTCGTCGCTAATTTCATCGTCACTGATTCATTTGTGATGGAATTTATAATTCCGTCACTAATTAGGGACAGAATATTCCGTCGCAAAAAAGAATTCCATCGCTAATTATTAGGATAATATATTCCAAGTTTGTGACGGATTAGTAATGGAATCTTCCGTTGCTAATTAGCGACGGATTTGTGACAAAATATTTCGTCACTAATCTTGTGACAGATTTGTGATGGAATAGTCCGTCGCTAATTAGTGACGGATTTGCGACGGAATATTCCATCACTAATCAGCGACGGATTTATGACGGAATATTAGTGACGGATTTGTGACGAAAATTCCGTTACTAATCAATGAAGGATTTGTGACAGAAATTTTCGTTACTAATCAGCGATGGATTTGTGAAGGAAATTCTGTAACTAATCAGCGACAGATTTGTGACGAATTTGTGATGGAATATTTCGTTGCTAATGTAATTTGTGATGTTATTAAATAATTTGTTAAATTTAAGCTCAATATTACTTTATTACCTATCCAATAAAATAATTTGTTGAAAATAACATTATTATTAAATAATAAAATTTTAGGTTTAAGTGTTTTTCCCTATTCAGTAAAGTATAATAGTGCAATAATATTCAACAAAAAAGTGACATATATTAAAATGATTCTCAATTAAATGATAACCATTCTAAAGCAAATTATAACAATCCTCAACAAAACATATATCTTAAAATAAAAGAAGGGAAATAAAATCATCTTTATGATGGAGGACAATCATCAGGATCTGATAGGGCACGAGATAATCATGATTTAAGTTCTTGAAATCTATTAAGTGTTTGCTGATGTTAGTCTAGTAGAGATAAGATTTGTTGATTCTGCTCCGTTATACGTTGATTCTGCTCTTTAAACTCTTAGTTCTCCTGTCTCAGAAGGGCTGTCTTTGTGGCAATCCTCCTGCGTAATTCCTCTTCAAAATCTGAATGAAGTCCTAAGTTATGAACGAAAGAAGAAGCTCCACGAGAACAGCTAGCATCAATATCTTGAACCTCAAATCCTATCACAAAAATGTGACCCTTCTTATTTTTACCACCAACAGCCTCCAACCATAAGGCGACTTCATCATCATCTTCTACATCATTTGATGTTATGCCTGTTGAGTCCTGAGTCGAAACTCTGGCATTTTTAAGCCTTAAATAATCAGCCTTTTAAGTAAAGAAATGCAATTTTACAATTAAAAAAAAAATAATGACAGTAAGTCCAAAACTAAAAGTATACATATGTTTAAACATCTTTTCTATCATATAGTATTAACATGAAGTGTGATCATATAATAAGAAATAAGTATCGTAAAACTACAAATATATTCAATCATTACAATTAAAGCCATCAAATATTGAAATTACACAATTAGGTACATAGAAAAAATGTCATTTTGATAGCCACACAACAATTAACATAGTAAAAAATATTAAATAAAAGATCACACCATCCTAGTGACTAAATTAAAAATGAAGACTCACGCTATAGCTAATCAGGCCTCTGGCCGTCAGCACAAGTCCAGTGATAATTAAAATAAAAAAAAAAATCACACTACAACTACTTAGGCCTTTGATCATCGGTACAAGTATAGTGACAATCAAAATAAAAAATAAAGACGCACACTACAGCTAGTCAAGCATCCGGCCGTCAGCATAAGTTTAATGACAATTAAAACAAGAAATGAAGACTTACACTACAACTAGTCAGGCCTCCAGCTGTCAACACAAGTTCAGTGACAACCAAAACAAAAAATGAAGACTCACACTATAACTAGTCAGGCCTTCGGCCATAAGCATAAGTCCAGTAACAATTAAAACAAAAAAGACAAGACGCACACTATAGCTAGTCAGGCCTCCGGCCATCAGCACAAGTCCAGTAACAATTAAAACAAAAAAGACAAGACGCACACTATAACTAGTCAGGCCTCCGGCCGTCAGCACAAGTCCAGTAACAATTAAAACAAAAAAAAACAAGACGCACACTATAGCTAGTCAGGCTTCTAGCTGTTAGAACAAGTCCAATAACAATTAAAACAAAAAAGACAAGAGGCACACTATAGCTAGTCAGGCCTCTGGCCGTCAGCACAAGTTCAGTAACAATTTAAACAAAAAAAAACAAGATGCACACTATAACTAGTCAGGCCTTCGGCCGTCAGCATAAGTCCAATAACAATTAAAACAAAAAAGACAAGACGCACACTATAACTAGTCAGGCCTCCAGCCGTCAGCATAAGTCCAATAACAATTAAAACAAAAAAGACAAGACGCACACTATAACTAATCAGGCCTCTAGCCGTCAGCACAAGTCCAGTAACAATTAAAATAAAAAAGAGAAGATGCACACTATAACTAGTCAGGCTTCCAGCCATCAGCACAAGTCCAATAACAATTAAAACAAAAAAGAAAAGATGCACACTATAGCTAGTCAGGCCTCTGGCCGTGAGCACAAGTCCAATAATAATTTAAACAAAAATAAAACAAAACGCACACTATAACTAGTCAGGTCTGCGGTCGTCAACACAAGTCCAATAACAATTAAAACAAAAAAGACAAGATGCACACTATAGCTAGTCAGGCCTCTGACCGTCAGCACAAGTCCAATAACAATTAAAACAAAGAATAAAGACTTATACTATAACTAGTTAGGCCTCTGGCCATAAGCACAATCCTAGTAAGAAAAAAAAACATATATATACATAGACTTCATCTGCCCTGTGGTCCATAAATTAGCCAGTTGCCTCATCATAATGCGTGTGCTTGAACAATTCAAACATTGTAGGTGGCCTTCCAAACTATAAAGTCTGTAATTATTTATTGATATTAGTTATCTCATACATTAAATAAACGAGGATTACATTTGAATTTAAATACTTACCAGCCTCCTCTTATGCTCAGTTGAAGGAATACTGCCCCCTTTATGTTGCATGCCCTCTGTGATAGATGCCTGGTTATTTTTAGATGTCTGGCATATGGCCTTATATTCATCTAATTGCCAATAGTCTTTTAGTTGGACCATTACGTTGTCTGGGATCCAATTAGGCGTGATTCCCTTTTCTAAGTCTAGCCGGACTCTGTGCATTGCATTTCGCAAGACATCCCCACACTTTTTATTTCAATTGCGCTTAATAATTTGGTCATATTGTGGCAGCCATTTATACTTTTTCTGTATAAACAATAGAAAAAAAAATGAGACAAAATGAGAAAAAAAGAATATCAACACATGATACATATATGATGATGAAATAAGATATATACCGCCCATTCATCAAACCATAATTGTTTGACCTCACGAGGTGTTACTTTC
Organism: Erythrophleum ivorense; assembly: GCA_026724425.1. Lineage (NCBI taxonomy): Eukaryota > Viridiplantae > Streptophyta > Magnoliopsida > Fabales > Fabaceae > Erythrophleum > Erythrophleum ivorense. The sequence continues at coordinate 606,836 of JAIUCV010000036.1, read as the reverse complement.
CAATTGTAACATGCATGTTCAAATTTTGCTTGGATTACAGGGAGAATATCACGGACAACAGCAATGATTGAATGATATAATGGCACTAAGTTATTAACTAAATAACAATGATTGAAAATGATATAATGGCACTAAGTTATTAACTAAATAACAAATAAAATATAAATTTAATGACTTACGTATGCTTGTCAGGATACAACCATGTTCGACCATCTATGGGATCACGGCCAAAAGGTTCGATAGTTGGCATTGATGTAGAACTAGCAGAAGGACCTTGAAGAGTGGGATGTGAGTGCTGGGAGCCAGGAGATGGTACTGGAGGAGATGATATAGGTGATGCTGTAGGTCTCCTAGATGCTTCAGGCATAATTGGAGTTGATGCAGATGCAATGGATGCAGCTGGCGTTGTAGGAACTGATGTAGGTGCTGAAATTGGAGAATCAGGAGATGGTTGAGGGTGTAGAGGTGATGGTGCAAAAGTACTCCATCGAGCACGACCTCGCCTAGAGCCACGACCTGACATCTACACATGCAACAACAAATCTTGAGGCAATATAAATGACCAAAAATTTTTAAAAAAATGTAAACAAAATAAATTTACACTAAAAAAATGAGAATATATTATTAAAAAAAGAATAAGACTTAAATAAATTCACACTTAAAAAATGAAAATATATTATTTAAAAAAATAAACTCAATTAAATCAAACCTAACCCAAATTTATGCCTCATCATCATCATCTTTATCACCATCACCATAACCATCATCATCATCATCACCATTACCATGACCATCATCATCACCATCACCATGACTATCATCATCATCTTCTTCTTCTTCTTCTTCACAAACTATGTTAACAGTTGACATATCTATTTCTTCATAAGAACCTTCAATGTCTCTTAGGTTATGGAATTCATCATTTGGGATAATTATAGGTAATATGACTTCTAATCCATCCACCTGAAATGGCCCTATGTTTGTTTCAGATGTAGGAGCATCAATTATACTACAAGCCTTAACCTTAATTACAGCTAACCAATTAGCCTTTTGATGACAACTAGGATAATACGCATAGTACACCTGCGTCGCTTGTTGTGCAAATATGAATGGATCAAACTTGTTATACCTCCTTAATTCATGAATTTCCATAATCCCATATTGTTTATGAACTCTTGTCCCACGATTAGGTGAAGGATCAAACCATTGACAATTGAATAACACTAATCACTTCACAAGAACCCTCGTATATTCAATCTCCACAATTTCTTCTAGAATGCCATAGAAGTCATATTCTGATTGTGTAAAGTCAGTCCCCTTCATGCATACACCACTATTTATTGTTGATTTTCGATGGCTCAATGAATGAATGTGAAATTTATACCCATTAACTAAGTAAATAGGCCAAGTTCTAACGCTTCTCTTTGGTCCTTGGGCAATGTCATGTAAAAATGGATCCAGAATATTGTTGGCTAAATTTTGAACCTGTGTGATATTTTTTATATTTTATGTGAGTTAAGGTTAGTTTAAAGATATATTTAATTTAAATTTATTACTACTTACGTGTTCTCAAAACCATGAGAGAAAATTTGCTTCTATGCGAGCTTCTATTTCAGCATCCGCAATTTAAGGATTGGAGAAAGTTAACTCATGCACAAATGAACTGCATAACAAAAAATATGTTAGGCATATACAAATAAGTGATATATAACCAATATCACTTACTTGATATAAGGTTGCACTTCATCACAATTTATTAGAACATATTTTATGACCGCTTCCACTTTTTGATCATTCAAGAAACGAGACTTGCATTCTCCAGCAGGCCTTCCAGGATAGTTAAAAATAGAAATTATAGGTAGGCTCGATTCTCCACCATCATCATTTCTTGAAGGTCTCATAATTCTCGATGCTCAAAGTAATGCGAGCAAAATGTTGCAATCTTCTCAATTATATAAGCTTCATATATAGATCCTTCCACCCGAGCTTTGTTTTTGACTTTTTGCTTCAATTTTTGGAGGAACCTATATAAGAGAGGTAACCAAGTTTTATTACCTTTCAAACATTTATTCATTCCAAGCATATAGTAATAGGCTTCGTTACCTTTCAAAAGGATACATCCATTGATATTGAACGGGTCCCCTAACCTTTGATTCATAAAGAAAGTGGATGGGTAAATACTCCATTGAGTTAAAGAACCTAAGAGGAAATACCTTCTCTAACTTGCATAATGTTACAATAATGTTCTGCTCTAATAACTCTAGTTGAGCTATCGTCAATGTAGTGGAACAAAGTTCTCTAAAGAACTGATTAAGCTCGGTTATAGGATTCCATACAGTTTCAGGCAAAGTACCAAAGGCAGTAGGAAGCAAACGTTGCATGAACACATGACAATCATGACTCTTCATTCCATATAACTTTTCTTCCTTCATGTTAACACATCGAGCCAGATTAGATGCATACCCATCAGGAAGTCTCAAGTTCTTTACCCATTGACAAATAGCTTGTTTTTGTTCTATATTCAAAGTGTATTGTGCCTTAGGCTTCAAAACTTTCCCTCCACTATTGACAAGTTCTAATTCTTTTCGTCGACAATATTCTTCTACATCCAATCGAGCTTGTGTATTATCTTTAGTCTTTCCTTTTGTCTATATGATGGTATAAAATACATTGTCAAACACATTTTTCTCAATATGCATAACATCAAGATTATGTCGAATGAGGTTAATTTTCCAATATGGTAATTCCCAAAATATGTTTTGTTTTGTCTAATTGTGAGTGTCCTTATACCCTTCAATTGGTACAAGTTCTCCCAATTTAATCACTTTTGACATATTGCATACTCTTTGCTAAACTTCCTCTCCATCTAATCGCAGTGGAGGCATAGATTTCTCGACTCTATTCTTATAAAAAGAGGTTTTATTTCTCCTGTATGCATGATCAGGGGGAAGAAATTGTCGATGACAATCAAAGAAAGACGTTTTCCTCCCATGCTTCAGTTGAAATGACTTCGAATTCTCCATACATATAGGGCATGATAATCTCCCCGCTGTCATCCAACCAGACAACATGCCATATGCTGGGAAGTCATTGATTGTCCATAATAGTGCAGCACGCATATGAAAGTTCTGTCTCAACGAGGCATCATATGTTAACACACCTTCAGTCCATAATAATTTTAATTCATCTATCAATGGTTGCAGATAAACATTTATTTTTCCTTTGGGATTGGTAGGACCAGGGATAATCAGTGTTAAGAACATATACTCTTGTCTCATGCACATTGCTGGTGGTAAATTGTACGGAGTGATGATGACTGGCCAACAAGAATACTTTCTCCCGTATTGGCCAAATGGCATAAAGCCATCAGCACATAACCCAAGCTGAATATTTCATGGATCATAAGCAAAGTCAGGGTACATACTATCAAACACCTTCCACGCTTCTCCATTGGATGGGTGACTAAAGATGCCAAAATCTCGACGGTTCTCATAATGCCACCTCATTTCCCTTGCTATTTTTTCAGAAACAAATAATCTTTAAAGTCTAGGAATTAGTGGTAGGTACCACAACTGCTTGGTAGCAATTTTCTTCTTTCTTCCATCACACTTTCTTGCAACATATCGTGCTTCACCACAAAACTTACACTGGGTTGCATCTGCATCATCTTTATAATACAACATACACTCAGTCACACAACAATCAATCTTCATATAACCAAGCCCTAATTTTGACACCAACTTTTTTGTTTGATACAAGTCTCTAGGCATGCGAGTGTCTTTAGGTTGTGTCCTCCGCATAAGTTGTGACACTAAATTGTAACCTTGTTGTGACATGTTAGTCTCTGCCTTAATATTTAGTAACTGCACAGCAACCGAAAGTTCAGACTCCTCTTCACAACCTTCCCACAAGGGTTGTTGTGCAGCATGCAACATGTCATAGAATGCTTTTGCATTTGGATTTGGCATCTCCTCAACACTTGCATTATAGTTATCCCTAAAACTTGGCATAACTGCATTTATCACCATGGTCTCATATTGTGTTAGCTGATTCCCAAGTGACCCTTGTGAGACATGTTAGACGCCTGCCTTCGGACACATGGGTGAATAATAGTTACTTAATGTTTCGCCATGACTAGTCCATATATAATAGTCCGGCTTGAATCCATGTCTATAAATATACACTTTCACTTCATCAAGACATAGATGGTTCTTACATTTACACCAGGCACATGGACACCTAATCTTCTCCGACTGCAAAAAGGAAGGCAATCGGCATGCATAAGTAAGAAACTCCTCGACACCTTGCTCGAACTCTCTTGTAAAATATCGACGACTTGAATCAACTCTATTATACATCCATCTTCGATTTTCTGGCACCTCCATTCTATCTTCCAATAATCTGTCTTCAAGTAGCCATGAAGTAATCTAACAAATATTCAGTAGCCATCACAAATCTATCTACAAAGCTATAATGGTTTGTAGCTACCTTTTTAGGAAAAAAATAAAAGAGTTTGCAATCGAATATTAGAATGGCTCACTTACTTTATTTTTCCCCCAATATTAATTAGGCCACTCTTAGTAATGTGTTTAATGTTAAGTAGTTGGATAAACATATTTGGAGACAGTGGAGATTTGAATAAGTCCAATTCCAAGCAGTGGTCATCAATCATAAGGACTGACATCAATAACATTAAAGTTGTACAGTATAGTCTCAAAAAACATTCTCTTTCAAAATTTGAGAACTAACCACAAAGTCCATGTATGCATTTTTTATACATAATTTCATCATTACATCTACAAATTGTAGAAAAAGAAATAACTTGAATAATGAAATTTATAGTAAATAATGCTATTATTATTATTATTATTATGATAATGATAATGATGCTGAAAGAATCACAAAACTTGAAAATTAAATAATAAGAAAGGGACTTATGGGGGGTAAGGGGAAGACAAAATAAGAATTTTACTCATAAATATGAAATTTTTTTAACAATTTTTTGGGAGTTTCCATTTGAATAAAAATTCTTTAATTAAAACAATGCTTTCAAACTAAGATACCTTAATTAATTACCTTAAAAAATTAATTAAAATGTATATAAATAGGTTTAGATTCTATTTACATCAACTTTTGTTTTTTGGATTAGCTTGTAAAGAATTTATTTGCAAATTTCATAGTTTAATGCAAAGGACATGTCTTTATCCCAATCGTGCAGCAAGGCAAAATAAAATAATATAAAAAAATCTAATAATTAAAAAAATTTAATCTCTCACAAGCTTGAGTTTTATTAAAATAAAAATAATTATATTTAAATATAAATTTATTATATTCAATAAAATACGATATGTATACTTCATCAAAAAATTTTAATTATGTGATGTTGAATAATAAAGAAGAAAGTTTATTATATTTTTATTTAAAAAATTTATAATAAAAATACAATTTTTTAAAGTAAAACACTTTCATTCAAATGTAACATTAAAAAAAAAAAGACACATAAGTAAGCATGGGTGGCCATTTGGTGGTGAATAAAGTTTGAAAAAGAAAAAGGAGATGACAAGAATGTCAACCAAAAAAGTCATATTGATATTTACGCTTATACAGTGCCATATAAATATTTGCATGAAGAGCAGGAAAAGAATCGAGCACAGAAACAGAAATACTGGTAAATGATATTATATAATGAAAAAAATGAATTCGAAGAAATTAGAAATACTTACCTTCCTTTAATTATTTCAGAAAAGCAAGTTTACTATTCCCTCTTCCTCCCTCTGTCACTCTGCTTCTCCGTTAGACTCTTTCGTAGATGCCCTTCCTCTTTGTGAACGAACATATGAGAATGTCAGATGGAGGGAAAGGTGGGAGAATATATGGGGTAGAGTTAGGGCACAGGAGAGGATGGGTTTCAATCAAACAGAGATGTTTCTAATTTTTTCTATTTTAATTTAGATAAAATGTATTATATTTTAATTTTTTTAATAAGAGTATTTTGATCAATTTTACACATCATTTTATATTCTTATATTATTTTAATTCAATTAAACACAATAATATAAAGGTATTTCTTTTTCTTCTCTGATTATAGTAAATATGATTTTGATTACACAATTTCATTTCTATCAAAATTTTTATTGCGTAACAAAGGGAGCATGATTTGCACTTATATTCTAGGGAACAGTATTCTAAATTTTCTTTCATCCTCATCCTCAAAAGACCAAATTAATAGTAATTCATTAAAGACAAATTACAATAATATAAAAGAAGAGAGGGGTGGGGGTAAGCAAAATACTATTAGGTGTCGTCTCCTCAGGCAAGAACAGCTGAAGATGAGGGTTAAGACAAGTGTGGATTTTTCCTCTTGGTAACTAAAAGCGAAGGAATGCAGGTAACTACCCAACTTTAGATACTAATTAGATTGGCTTTTGATCTAAGAAAGATCATTTGTATAGGGTTTAACTAGTAATCTATCCGGGCAACAAAAAAATTATGAGACCTACAGTTTAAAAAAAAAGTAATACATAGTTATTTACACCACAAAAATTTTACAGAATCATTGTAAGTAAATATATTTACTGTTACAGTAAATTATGATTTACCTTTAGTGATTTAGTCCAAAATGAATTTATCTCTCCCCGTATTTAAATTGTGTCACTTAAAGTTTCTATATTTGTTTCATTATCATTTAATATTTTACATAAAATTTCTAATAAAAATAAGTATATGAATATTAAATGAATATCAAGGCGGTGGGTCATCCAAAAGAGTCCCAAGCCAATACAGCTTTGGTTGTAACCAGGGCCCTCATGGCTCGTGAATATTTGAACTCTTCTAAGGCTAGTGAAAAATATGATGTATATAACTTTGGAATTATTGCTTTGGAGATAGCTTGTGGAAGAAAACCCATTGACACCATTGGCATACTGATCAATGATCAGGTCTAATCTTCACCTAAAGTCTTAAACAATGGTTTGCGATAATCATGACCCAGCATCCACAAGGCTGCTAAAGAATCAGTGTTTGTTGTATACACTACTTTCCAAGAGAAATAACTTTATTATCAAGATTTTGCAAGTTCCAAATTCTCCTGCAATAATTTGTGGTTGCTTTTCAAGTCGGCAATATTCTTTCCAACCATTTGGTTATAGTTCAGAAAATCAAAAAACAGAAAATTTTCTCACTTTTATACGCTTGGCCCATTTCTAGGGCTCGGGGTGATCATTATGGAGGAAATTGAGAAGGAAATGCATAGATGAAATGTGGAAAGTTTCTATGGTCTAAACTATTTACTATTACACCTAACATGCCGAGAAAATATTACAGTGTGGAAACTTAATTCTACTAGCAATCTCATATAAATCAACATCTTTATAAGTTAAGCAATTCGAAGATCTATTTAAAAACAAGGAAAATAGTCAGTCAACGTTATAATTTTTGCTATAAAGCTTGTGGACTAACTATAAAGCAAATTCAAAAATGGAGGAAGAAAACCTACAGATTTGAGTTGGCAGTTCGTGATCAAAGATCGGAGGGAAAGAGAGACTGAAGATCTGAAAGTGGGACCTGTAGGACAGCTAACGACAAGCCCTGTGAGACGCCATGACTTAAATGACAGTGGGGGCTTCTTGGAAGTCAGGTGCTGCTTTATGGGGGGAACAGCTACAGAACGCGGAGGTGAACGGATATGGAGCAAAGATGAGATACTATTTGCAGATGAGGGTTCTGCTGTCGCAAAGACTGATGCTGATTTTATTAGATGCGGATTCTCATTTATGTTGTGCACGCAATACTCCTTTGAAACGACACCACTCTCTCATAGGGCCTAATTTCAGCCCAACCATATGCCTTGCCTCCCAATACCACCCATAAGTATATGCTCCTTCTCTCCTTCCTTTTTTTTATTTTTATAAAACAGTTAAATTGTTTTCAATCTTTTTAAATACTAATAATTCAAGAAGAAATGGAATTGTAGCATAGTCGTGGCATTAGAAAAATATCCAAAGAAAAAGAGGCAAAATTAATTAATTTAGTTTGTATAGTTTCACTTGAACTAATATTTTACTTTTAAATTCACTTATTTATATGCCTTAGTTTTAATAATTTCAAATAAATCAATAATTTACTATACCATTTTAATTATTAGAAAAATTAAATAAGTACTAATTTTGTATTCATGAATATCAGCAGGAGAGTTGAAGTGAACGAAGAATGTTAAAAAAAAATTATTAGTAGGTTATCTAATGATATATAGAGCTTCAGAAATGCTTGTGTGTCAGAATGATCTATTTATCATATTTTATTTAAAAAATTAAAATTAAATAGAATAAATTATATTATTTTTTGAACTTTATTGAAATTATATAGGTTATTTTTTTATTTTTGAAATATATATTATAATCTAATTCTAAATTATTTATTAAAATATTTTTCATTAAAATATGTAAAAATAATTAATAAAAATATTTTATTTAAAATTATAAAATTAAATTAAATATAACATAATTTAAGTTCGTCATTATCAACTTTGTTTCAAGGGAAATTGTTTGCCTTTTGGCAAGCGTACTTAAGAATCAGGTATAGAATGAGAGTGTTGACCTAGTACTTTAATTATACAGTGGAAAGGGAATGAATATTCTTTTTTTTTTATTAACAAAAGAAATGGATATTCCATATGACTTATCTGATACCTATAATTGTAAAGTATAAAAATATAAATAAAAAAATATAAATTAAATAGAATAATTATATTTGATATAATATAAAAAAATATTGAGAATATCATTTTATTTATATATTTAATGAAATAAAATTAATGTAAAAATAATAAAATTATAAAAAAATTCTTATATCTTTATTTTAAAATAGTATTAAAACAAAAAAGTAATAATGATAAGAAGGATATAAATAATTTTGCATAAATTAAGTAATCATTACCGTTGATCAGCATGCTTACAAAATAGATATGGCTTCCTTTTCTAATCTTCCAAAATATCTATGAAAAGAGATTATTCAATGAATTCCTTTTTCATTTCCTTCCAAATAATAATAATAATAATAATAATAATAATAATAATAATAATAATAATAATAATAATAATAATAAATTACACAAATCTCTTTTAAGTTTTATTAAAATTGCATAAAATTTTTAATCTCGGTTGAAGCACAAATTAATTAAAAAATACCCTCACTGAACAATGAAAAGAATATCTGTTTTATAAAATGAAACATCTAATTTTGAATTATGATCTATTTAATTTGAATTTATACTCACTTTTTCTTGAGCGATTTGACCATTTTTATTATTTGTTAGGTATTTAATGATAATAAAAATTTAAATATAACTTAATTTAAATATTTATTTTCGTCAATTTATTTTTTTAATTAATAACTCCTTATAATGTATAAGTCATATTTTCTTTCAATTACTCATTATCTTTACAATTGACCAACTATTTGCAAATATCAAATTAAATCTCATACAAAAAATTAAATAATTAATTTTAATTTATTATTTATTGCATAATTCTACCTTTCACTTATTAGTTGCACATTAAATATGTATAAAGATTGTTTGTTAGGCTTAGTGGGGAAGGGAAGAAATAGCTTTGGTTTAATTTTATTTTACCTTTAAAAGTTGAAAATCAAACTTATTTAATCAATCTTAATAGATAAAAAATTGATTTGAACATACTTTTTTTATTCAGTTTATCAAAATTTTAATTATTTTTTATCCTATCAATTCAATTATTTTTATTTTCTTTTCCAACTCTTGTTATTATCACTTATTCTCTTGCTATTTTCTCTACTTGTAATTTAACGCTAAATCGACATAGTATTTGAAATTGAAAGAATCGATTCTACTTTTTTTTTTTTTTTGGATTTTGATTGATTTTATTTGATTTAGCTTAGTTCAATCGACTTGATTAGTTTTGAACATGCTATCTCTCATATGGGGATGTTTTGATACACCTCTTAGTCTTCAAAGATGAATATCTCATGTTTAAATTTTAACTTACATAACTTAATAATAATATCATATTTTTAATTTCAATTGTCATATTAAAAAATAAATAATACTATCATCCTTCACATTAATTACATGAGATATTTAATTTTTTTAATAAATTTCTATTTATCCAATTTTGTTTGTAACAATAATTTGTATTGAAAGATTTTTTTTAGGGTCAAAATTGTATTGAAAGATCAGAATGATAATGTTTTGATTCGTTTATGGAGGTGCATTTGTTTTGGAGTTCAATTACGGACTATACTAATATTTATTAAATTTTTTTAATTAAACATAATAGATATATAATTTTTAATTAAAATATAATAAATCTATAATTTAATTAATGAATCATATACTTTTTTACAAAAACCATATATATATATATCATATTACTATTAAAAAAATTATATTCTCATCAAATTTTAATTAAAAAACTTGATAAAAAATAAATCCCTATACTATATATATTAGCTATTATTATTTTAAAATTACCCTTTTTCATTTCTTTAAATAAGTTTGATAATTTACCATATTTGTTTTATTTTCAGTTTATAAAAAATTACAAATAAAAAGTCATTCTATTTACTAGAAATACATCTTCTTCTAATCAAATTGATTTATAAGTTATTCAATTAATTTTTGTTGGAGGGATGTTATTCAATTAAATTTTAGTTTAAAAGTATGATGGATTTTAAATCTCAAGTTTCTAAGTTTTTATTAGGAAAAACAATTATTCATCCCAATAAACACAAATTATTCTCTCTTTTTTTGAAGTAAAAAAAGTATCTTTATTTCATAATAAAGTAATAATAGTTAAACTTATTATCAAAATTGAAGAGTTATTAAATAATAAAAAAAATGTTAGAGCACGACCAATAACTAGGTTAATATTCATTTATTATATCAAATTCAACAACTTCCATATTATCATATATATATATATATATATATATAAATTAAAAAGCTTACACACTTTAATAAGAATATGAGCTTAACTCTAATTTAAGCAGGATTAAAAAACTTTCAAAGTATATTGAGAGAATGGAAATTATAAACTTTTCTTCTACTATAGTATATAATTCTAACTCACACACACACACACAAAAAGTATATATTAATTAAAGTACTAAACTTAGGTAAAATTCTATAGATATTTATTTTCAAATCCCTTAATAAATATATAATACAAAAGGAAATTTATTTTAAAGTCCGATTGTATAATATTGAATTGTTAAAAAAAATTACTCATACTTAAGGCCAAATCTCAACATAAGTTATTAGGAGAGTGATAATTAAAAAAAAAATCATGAACTCATAATTTATATAAAAATTTTACATTAACAAAATTATATGTAACATACCTTTTTATAATTTAAAGACATAAATTACTATGCTATGTAGTCTACCAAAAAAAATTATTTTTCATATTATTTAACGAATATAACATTATGTTATAGTAAAATTTACTACAACTTATTTTTATTTTTTATAAATTAGAAGTTTGGTAATTAAATAATTTACTTAGCAATATTTAATAGATTGGTAAACCATAGTTAACAACATATTATGATAATTTTCATACTAAGAACAATCATTTTGACAAGTTTTTTCCCTTTGTTAGGAGGGGAAAAAAAGCTTTCTTATCCCTTGGACTCTCATGAGTAGGAAATGAAAAATTATTGCAAATGTAATTGGAAACAAATATGAACCAACAAAAATCAAATCTCAATTGAAAATGAAAGAAAATAAAAAGGATATTAATTATGTTTTTGTATATAGTGTAATTAAAAGAGATGGGGGGGGGGAGGGAAGGAATATGTGTAAAAATAAAGTAAATTGGATACATACTCTTTTATATTATTCTTTGTCTCTAACTACATAGCTATATAATATGTATTAGATTTTAGATCATACTCTCTATTTCTTTTTTGATTTTGCACATCTCAATATTTAGTCTTTGTTTCTTTCGAGAGAATTTGATATTTAAATAAGAGAAAAACTTAGTTTTTGAATAAGAAAAAACCTTGACACGATCACTTAAAAAAGTGCTAACAAAAATAGAGAAATACCACAAAAAATGTGTGAATTTAACTAAGAGTTTATACCATGACAAAGAGAGGAAACCAATTAGGAGCACAAAGAGGTGAGAGACATGATGTGATTAAAGAATAATAGCTGAGTGGAATCATTTCTAATATTTATAACATTTTGGAAAATAGACATGTCATAATTTTTTTATATCATTTATTTTTTTAATTTTGTTGAGTGAAATATTTATTTCACTTTTATTTATTTTGTATTTTTTTCAATTATTCCTTATACACAGTTGTTTAAATCATGATTTTAAATTTGAAAACTTTTTTACTATTTTTATTTAATTAAATATATTTTATATTTATATTAATTTATGACTTAAAATAAATAAATTATACATTTTTTAATTTTTGAACAAGAATGGAGGCCTTTTATTACTTATAGAATAATTAACCACATTACTATTTATCAAATTTTACTATTTTCATATTGAAATTATTAAATTATTAATTTAAATTATAATATATAAATTATTAAATTATAATATATATATACACACACACAAAATTAATAATATTTAATTAATTTGCAACGATTTCATATATACATATATATTTAAGTCATTATATCACATAAATCATTAAAAAATAATATTTAAATAATTTGTGACGGATTTAGCGACTGATTAGCGATAGAAAATTTTGTAATAGAAATTCTATCGCTAAATTAGTGACGGAATATTTCATCACAAAATTCTATCAAAAAATTAGAATTGGCTATCACGCTTAATAGTGACGGAACTTTCCGCCACTAACTAGATTAGCGACAGAAATGTTTGCGACGTAAAATTTCCGTCACAAATTCCGTCGCTAATTTCTGCGACAAAATTAGTGATGGATTTGCGATGAACTTGCGATGGAACAAAATTCCGTCACTAAATTCTGTCGCAAATTTGTTGTTTTCTTGTAGTGAATCAAGCATCTTTAAGTTGAGTTTTGGGATAAAACAGGTTGTAAGAGGGAGAGACCTTTAGATGAGCAACTCTTATGAGTTATTGGTGTAGTGGCTTGCAAGTACTAATTAAAACTTTGTTGACATAGTAGAAAATCTTGAGTATATGCTTGGAGACTGGATATAGACTTAAAATTTAAGACGAATCAAGATAAATTTTTTGCATTTGATTTCTCTCATATCTCTACTCTTTATTTATTGCGCTTCTAATGGCTTATTGTATTGTTCTTTAATTGTTTCACTAATATATTCATCTTGAACTTTGATTTACTTAGAGTTTATCTTGCATTGTAGTCTCTTCCAATTTTCTTCACCACATATATTTCCCAATTCTATGAAAATCAAGCCCTTCAGTGCCAATTTTCTGTTTTTATTCGAAATACCCAATTTACCCCCATTGGGTGATTGGCCATTTCTAATAGAAATGTAATCAAATGTAGAAAAACAAAGCTTCGTACGATACTTGCTTAGCGAGCTGCTTTTGCCTTTTCGGCTCAGTAATTGAACCAAGAAATTTCACTCTCTGTCGCATGTGTTTTCTGCCCTTACATGGTGATGCTTTCTTGGCTTTTTATATCTCTCTCCCTTCTGTTAGAGCCCCTTTGAGTTAGCTTCTTCAGCATTGTCAACAAATCATTCCCAATATTTATTTCTTTTTTCTTTCTTTAATTTCTTTGGCGTGGAGCTCCCTCTCCCTCCCTTCCTTCATATGAGCATTTCCTTCTTGCTCTCTTATATATTATTAGTGTGTTTGGATACACATTGGTTATCGTCCAAAATTATTTTTAGCTAACTCCAACTATCTAAAAACAAAAATTTTATGTTTTATAAAAATGTAGTTTAGATGCCCTATCATTTTTTTTAAACACACACTGTGTTGTGTAAGATTGAATGCATGCAAGTGCTTTCCATATGCCACAGTGGTACCACACTGACGACATTCTTACCATTGCCATCTACAAGGTATCCGCGCTTGAATAGTGACTTGGAAAAGTGATGATACTATATTTCTGTGGGCATCATATTTTTTAATTATAACATAATAATTATTAAATATAAAAAACAATATTTTGTATACTTTAATATATTTATTACTATAAATACACTCATGAATTATATAAAAATGAAATTAATTCTTTTAAGAGATATTAATTTTTAATAAAATATTGATCTATATTTAATAATTATTATATCATAACTAAAAAAAATAAAGTGTTTTTAGAACCATAATATCATCACTTGTTTTGGAATGAAAACGATGCTAATTGTTGAAATCATCTTAGCAGAAGATGAGGAGCCATTCATTGTTAAAGGAGCACACCAAGGAAGTTGAAGGAAATGAATACTAAATTGTGCTTTAAATTAAAATCTTGAAGAAAAAATGAATCTTAACATAATATCATTCTCAAACACAATATCAAAACTTTCATGATTATTGTGTGTTTTTAAAGTTTCATAGTCTTCTAGGTATACCATTAGAGTTGGGTTTTCTTACCACGCAAGAGGCACAACATCGCATGCTACACTTCCAAATAGAAGGTTGTCTTATTTTTTGTTTTATTATTCTTTTTGGTCTCATATATAAAAATTTTTTTAGAGTTTGATTTAGTTTAAAATATAAAAAATAAATCACTAATATCTAGTATGTTAATTATATTATTTTAAGTATACCTTTTATTAAATAAGTCTTTTAAATTATAAGTAATAGTTATCATTAATTTTAAGAAGGAAGTGCAAACATTAAGTAAGAATATTTTTAAAAAAATAATTTTTATTTGAGAGAAAATTAAAAAAATTAATTATTTTTAATTAATTTTTTAATCTTCATAAGTTAGTTAGTTATTTTTTATATATGAGATTGAAGGAAGTATTTATTTTATCAGTTATGCCCTTCCCTGCTATGCAAGGTGATCCTATTTGCTGCCAATATGGCTACTCACAGTATAGTCCAATCCCAGATAGTATCCCTTCTCAACTTCAACCACAATTCAAAGTCAAAATTGGGCTTCCCAGTAATAGGATTCTATAAATCTGTACAGTACTTTAGTTTTTTCATATTACATATTAAAAAAAAAAATCTAGTCCAATCTACTACATATTATGCGGGTTATTTGTATGAACCATCACTTCATCTGGTCCCACACCCAAATCTAATTTATTTTAATATAATGATTATATATATATATATATATAATTTCAACATTTTTATATACACATTTATCTTTTCGTCTTTTTTAACAGAAAATAAAGAGTTAATATTACTTCAATGTAGTAACAAACGGTTTGATCTTAAAATATATTATTAAAAGATATTAAAAGTTGGTCGTAAAGTCCTACATATATTGCAGTGCACGCACGACTTATTGTCATAAAAAGTTAATATCTTGGCATTTTGATGCATATTGGGTTCGTACAAATTAGCACGCACTAATTGCTGAAAGAGAGAGACAATCCCCCCTCCCAAAAAAACGAATCCTATAGTTTTTTTAATTAAAAAATATATTTTATATTGTAAAAAATCATACACAATTCTATCCTTGTTTTTTATTACATTTTTATTTATTTTAAGTATCTTTATTTTTTATTTATCTATTTGTGTTCTAATTATTTCTCTTAATTTTTTTAAATTTTCATTTGTATTCAATTTGCTTTTTTAGTTATTTTTTTTATTCTTGTCTTATTTAGTTAATATAATAATATTGGACCAGACTTAAGCACAATTCTTTATATCTTTGCCCTAAGATTTTTCAATTAGATTATAATAAGTGTATAGTTTTCAATAATAATATGATAAGTATATAATTTAATTAGAGGATTATATAGTTATCTATAAAAATCATACGCATATCATATTTTAATTTAATAATCTAATGACAAGGATATAGAGAACTACATATAAGTTTTTTCTAATAATATTTTTACATCTATCTACTAACGTGAATGCTATTTTTGCCAATATGATTAATAAAGATGAATAGTACATTATTGTTTTTGTATATATAAATTTTTGTATGAAACTAGCATAGACCCCATGTGATGCGTGGGTGTGGTTAAAAATTTGTTTAAATATTGATTCCATTATATTTTGTGAAAAAATTTATATGAAAAGAAAAAGAATATGTGTAAATGAATAGTTGAAGATGTGTAGTAAACATATTATTAAAGAACATCGTGCATACATCTATAAGAGAAACAAAATAATATTAGAATAACAACAAAAGTATCAAAGGAAAGAATAAAAAAAATGATTGTAATCATGTAGAATAGTTAGTGGACAATAAAAGAGTATAGTGACAACAAAATATGTAAATATGTTATATTGATAGATTGCTATATGATTAGCAGCATTTATGTGGTAATCTTTCCTAAATGATCTTCCCATATGAGTTGAAACATATATCTATTAATATATTTAAAATCCATATTTCTTAGACCAAAT
Organism: Erythrophleum ivorense; assembly: GCA_026724425.1. Classification (NCBI taxonomy): domain Eukaryota; kingdom Viridiplantae; phylum Streptophyta; class Magnoliopsida; order Fabales; family Fabaceae; genus Erythrophleum; species Erythrophleum ivorense. The sequence goes on along the minus strand of JAIUCV010000036.1, from coordinate 590,340 downwards.
TCCATGGTGAACATTGTGAGAAGTTAACCAAAACAGTTGCCTGATATAAAATTGTCAACAATATTGTCAAGATGAAATATTAAAAACACTAATGGAAGAGTCATGATTGTGAAATTTGTCTAGATGTCCTCCTTTAAGTAGAAAATACTCTTTCAAATGACATTGTCAAGATCATCAACCAGATGCACCAATGCCAATGAAAAGTGGTCATCTCTAGTTATGTTGTACATAAATGAATATAATTTATTAACTATGAGATGTGAAAAAACAAAAAAGTGCATAGTAAGGTAATGAATATGGCTAAGTTAGCAATTTGAAAAAAGTAAAATAGGTCAATACAAAGTTGAAAAGTAGTAACATAGATGGATAGAATAACAACTGACCTATGGCTATGTCAAATTCAAAGTCAAGGATTTTCTTCATCAGTTATGTTGTAAGGTTGACCATTGTGTAGCAAGTGCCAAAAGAAGGTGTTCTTTGTTGGAAGTATAGCAAGTCGTGAGTAGCTCCAATGCAATCCACAAAGCTAGGGTGATGGAAAATAGTGAAGATGTTAATTTATATTAATGTTTATGTACCTGTGTTAAGGAAATGTAGGTTCAAGTGGACGTCATCATTAATCATTTGTTGGCTGGTGAGAATAATTCTTGTCATTGTACCCATTTTTTTTCCTAGCTTTAGTAAAAGAGAAGATTTTGTTAACAATCTTTTTTAAAAAAAATCATAGCATGACATAAGAAAATAAGATATAAGAGTTATTGTTATCCAATGAAGTAAGTAGATGATGATCAAAGTTTGAAATTCCTTAGACTAGTTTGATATGTTGGAATAGAGGTCACTGTCCCTATTACATTTTCCTCTAAAATTGAATAGTTGAAACAAACTTGAAGCATGTAAACTGAATATGTTAAGTTATGAAGCATTTACAGTCAAATTAGTTGATTAATTAATGTTTGATAGTCATAAAGAAAAAAATAAATGGTGATATGAAAAAAGGTTGAAAGTGGCATTGTTGTGAGAGCAAGTAATCACATGATGATCAAAGTTTGATGTCCCTAAAACTATATTTATATGTCACCATATTGGTAAAGCTATCTATGTCCTATTATTCCATTTTTTAATTGATCAATCTTAACTTGAACCATATAAATTGAAGATGTAAAGTTACAAAGTCAAAACTTGTAAATACTATTGTTAAAATTAAAAAAAGAGAGAGTAAAAAAGGTTAGGAACCATGAGATTTACCATTTAAGACAAAACAAAGTAAAAAAGCAGTTGTTGGACTATACAATTTTGACAACATTTATATAATTAACCTAATTAAGAAAAAAAAGTAATTAAGGTTAGCAAGTACTAGTCAGTCGATGGAGGTAACTTCTAAGCACTAGAAAATGACAAAGTAAATGACAAACCTTGTTGCAACAAACTTGAACCTAGCAAAAATAAAATTTGATATTTAGCATTTATTCTAGTATCATGAGCAAAATATGAGCATAGTTAGTTGATTATTTAGTTTTCTTAAAAACGAGAAAAGAATTAAATTTGGGGAAATTTGATTAATGTTAAATTTGCATACTTTTTTCCTAAGATAAAATTCAATAACAAATATAAAGTTTATGTTTTTATATGCTTTTAATATAATTTAATAAGGTACAGAGGAAAGTGAAAAATATAAAAGAATCAGTAGGAAATCAAGCAATTTTAGCAAGAAATACAAGCTAACCATGTTAGCAAGCATGGGCATTGAAAGAGGACTCTTTGAGCAAACCAGAGACTTACACAGGCTGGTTGTGTAAATTTACATGGGTATGTGTTGAAGCATTACATTAAGTGAATTAGTAAAATACAACATAGGCAAGCTGTGTAAATGGGTAATTTCAACAACGATTGTCTATATTTGATAAAATTGAGGCTTTTGTGAGGTAGTTTTAAATTTCTTAGATATAGAAGATATAGAGGAAGGCTAGAAGCATATTAAAGAAGTGTTTTGAAGATCTACTTGATATAAGAAGAGATCTGAAGTTCTTATCAATAAATTATTACTTCAGTCAACTTGTTTCCTTTTCATTCTTTTATTTAGCTTTTGACTATGGGTTTGTTTGATTTCATTGTTGCTTTATTGATTTTCATCATGTGTAGTTAGATTCTTAGATATGGAGTTTAGGTAAGTCTATTTACTGATTAAGTTGATTTCAAAATACTCTTGTTACAATTTCTATTGAACTAATCTATTTCTCTTTTATATTCTTCATGAATGGCTAGCCATTGTTCATCTTATATATTGTTAAAAGATTGAAAGGTCAAATATAGTATAAATCATTAGAATAATAGACTTAATAATAATTTTATAGCAATATGAGTTATGTTTAAGCAGGTTGTGAATATTTGTATTAAATCTCTTATACCTAATAGTTTATATTAAGTATATGATTATAAGAGTAGATATAGGCTTAGTATGGCCACAGTGGTTTATCTCGAGAAGATATTTCACTCACATTAATAGGATTGTCATTAATTTAATTAGAATTAGTTACAAGAATTTATTTTGAGTGACGCTTAAAAAAGTAAATAGAAGATTCTAGTTTCCAAAACTTTATTATTCATACATAATATTTGTTAAGTGAATCTATTGTCTTCAATTTATTTTTACTCAGTTTTAATTTTAATTAGATAATTTAGATAATAAAATAAATTTTGATAATTGATATTGATTTCCTTCTTCCTGGGAACAATACTGTTGTTGACTTGTACACTTGTGAAATCATTGATAACAATTGCTATTGCAAGTGGTTAAGGAAGAGTTCTTGTATGGAACAATGAGTTGACTTATGGAATGCTTTTGTCTATCCCATCACCTTGGTTCGGGTCTATATCCAATGCATTGTCATAAGGATTAGGTTTAAAAACCTCATGCCTGTTGTGGTGAATCCTAGGTTGAACATATTACTTCTCTGCAACCCAAACAAATTATGTTTACACAAAATATAAAACCTAACCAATTTTTTTAAAAAAATGTGAATCATATACCTTTAGATTAAATACAATTAAAATTTTCATCTAGGTTAATGATAGTGTTGGTAATATCAACCGAGGGATGTCTACAATTTCTCCTAACAATATTGCTTCGAGTGATATCTTTAGTCAAAGTACAAAGATTTGGGTTTCCTACATGCTAATCTACAAATATCAAAATGAATAATCGGTAGGAAAGGATAAAAAATGAAGACAACAGATGATAGTAATATGGAATTAACCATTATTTGTGTCAGCAACTAATGGTAGCCCATCCATGTCGAAGGATGTTGAACAAATCCTTGATCTTTTAAGGCTTATGACTATAAAGTATTGTGCTAGAAAGATTAAATAGTTAAGGTTGCACATTTCAATTGACGAATAGAATAGTCTAGCTAGTATCAATTGCAAAATCTTCCAATCCTTGTATAACATGGTCAGATTTGATGGACAGAGGAAAAGTTTTTAAAATTCTCACATAGAATGTCATTAGTTATGTAATTTGCACACAATGGAAAATTTATATAAAAGATATAGAAGTTTTATATGGAAACATTTTTTCAGTATTTACATTAAATGACCTCAATTGTTGAAAATGCAACAAATTTTTCTTACCCGAACTTTACTACATGGACTGGTGGAAACAACTGAAGAACAAAAGCACCAAGGAACAGAACAAAAAATATACTAAAATAAGAACAACATAAGATAGAAACCGATAAACCTGCGATGATAGGGAGAAGTTTTCTGGCATTGGAAAGACGTATGTTATCAAGGATGAAAAATGTTACGTTTTCAAATTTCGCTTGGAAGGTGAGATGATAAATTGCAATGGTCAAATCGATATAAGTAGAGGGAAAATTAAAAAAAAATGTTCTCAAGTACTTCACAATCTACAACATCATTAACAAACTGAAATCACAATAGTGTAATTGAAAGGAAAGGAACTTATCTTGCAAGTCGCATGCCATTGCCCATGTTGATGCTCCAACTTTGAGGTCTAATCTAGAGAACGTGGGGGTAAGAGCTATCAACGTTCAAATGAATAACAAAATAGGAACTCGTTTTGGTATGGATGACAAAAAATCCTAAGCACATTGCTTGTCTCTTTTGTTTAGAAATGCAAGTCTGCTTCCAATTGAAGGATTTAAGAAAATGAAGAAAGTTCTGAAGTGACCATCATTAATGAAGACTTGTACTTTTTGCACTTGAGAACGAGATGCAACAATTGGCCTCTTTGTCCCTATAATGTATAGACTGAGGTTAACTAAGAAAAGGACAAAACGGTAAAAACAAAGGCGAGCTAAAAGACAAGCAACTTAATAAGCCGTGGGAAGAGTGGGTAGTGTGATTTGCTTGAGCTGAGGAGGACATCGGCTCATCTACAATGCTTAGAAACAGTGTTTAGAAACAATGTTCAACGATAAAGATTTTATAGATACAAATGATATAGTGCTTTGTGGCAAAAGATACAAAGAGCTCAAGCTATTTTATATAGCCTAAAACTTAAGTTCCCTTGCCACCCCCTGTAGTGGGAGTCCATCCCATCAAAAAATAGCTACCAACAATGTTTTAAATATAGATTAATTAGTTATTAAATTAGTTCAAGAAGCATTTTTTATAGGCATAAGTGTTAAGTAGTATTGTAAAAACATATGAGAGTCTGAGAATTAATCTATTTAACTTATTTACTGAGCAGGTTTAATTTTAAAAATATAGTTTTTAATACAAAATAAATAATATTAAAATATTTTTTAAATAAATTATAGTTTATAAATGCACGTATTCCAAGTGTTTAATACTAAAATTTGTACTTCCATAACTCCCTTCATTACTCATCCTCTTTTTCCAAAAATATATATAAATAAAGACAATATCAATAGTTAAAACCAAAAAAAAAAAAAAGATTGCCACTAGTATTTTTAATCTTATACTTCAACTAAATATTTTCTGTTAGTCAGGAAATTTAATATGGCAAGCTGTCATATGGGAGCCTCGGTTGGAGAACACATATATATATATATATATATATTTATCTCTCTCTCTCTCTTAGGTTTGGTTGAGCTAATGTAGGAATTCATCATATCCACAATTGTAGTATTCACTAGTTCTATAACTTTGGTCATCCAGTACCACTAATCTAAATGTCCTTTCTTCTAATAATTTACAATAAATTAATAAATAGGTTATAAAAAATTCAATAATTTTGTCATATTTAATTCCATATCTGTTTTGCCGTTGTTACATTTTCTTCAATACATGCCACTATGGACAAAATTTTATTTTAAAAAATTGTATAATTTGTTTACCCCATTAATGTTCAAAGATTGCCCATAGACTTGACAGACAAAAAGTAATTGTCAATCATAATCGTTTATGTGTTCAACCATAAGGTCAAAGATTATTTTTGTGACTTAATTTCATTATTTAAAGTGAAATAATTGAGTTTAATCTCTATTTTTACAATTATTATATGCTTATATATATATATATATACTTTTTTCACTAAAAACATCCTAAAGATCTCTTTCTATCCCCTGCTAATACTGAATCAAAATATAAATACTATAAATTTGACTTTTAATTACAAAACCTTTGGCTATTTGTTATTGTCAAATTTATGACGTAACTAAGGAAAAGGACTTTCAATAGAGATAATTGATTCTACTAATTCGTTAAAAATCGAAAGTTAAAAAAAAAAAAGGTTGTCAGCTGCCATGGAGTTATCAAACGAATACTGAAGATTATTTATATTAAAAAAATTGGAATTTTACTTTCAACTTTCACAAACCACAATTTATTGTTTTATACGAGAGAGAGTCATTAAAGGATTGAGGATTAGTTTTAACGTTAAATTGAATTTTTTATTTTAAATTAATATAAATATAAAAAAGTGGAATGATAAAAAAAAATAAAAGTCAATAATATTTGTATACAAAAATTTTAAAATTATTCATGTATAATTAATGAAGATAAGAATTATGCGAAGCACGGAATGTGATCTTTATCTTTATCCTTGAACTATCCTCGTTCTTATACAGTAAAATAAAATATCACATCCCATGATTAATTGGATGAATTTAAATTGGGCTCCACACACGTGAATCTGCACACGTGTATTTCCACCAATAATCGAGGTCCATGTGTCATGTCAGAATTTGCGTACTAAAACTTGTACCCATGTGAGGGCCCTACTTCAGAGCTTACGCATTGAGGACACTGAGATGTTCACCATGGGATCAGGTTCACAATTTATGACACGTGTCTAAAAGCTATTGTGTGTTGGCATTCAAGACGGAGGAATTGGGTGAATATCTCTCAAAGTCGAAAATTAAACCAATAGGTAGCTGCCACATATACATCGTATGATGTACCGCTTTGCAGTGGATTGAAATTTGAAGCATCGTACCGCTGCTCGTCTGTACGGTTCATACGGAACCAGACTTGTTTAGGCAGTAGCCAGTGACCTCCGTACTATAATATAAACTTGTCCCACGCGCTTTGGATAATTACATAAAATGATCTTTTTTTTCATTTTTGGAGGCCGAAAGTGATATTATTTGTTTGGTGAAAAGGAGAATGATTTTTAAAAAAAAATTAATTTAAAAATTTATATCATATAAAATTTATAATAAAATTTTTTAAAATTAAATTTATTATTAAAAATTATTATTATTATCTTTGATAATAATGATAATTTTTAAAATAATTTTAATTTTTAAAATATTTTATTATAAAATTTATATAATACGAGCCTTTGATATAATTTTTTTTTTCTTCAACCTTTATATTCATACGCTGTCAGCTCAGATCTAATGTAGCACTTGGCAGATAAAAATGAATTTTATAAAAACGTGAATGAGAATAAAAATAAAAAAATTCAATGAAATTTTGAAATCCCATTATGTTTGACATATTGAGAAAAAGAATCAAAATATCATTTTATTAGTATGGTTAGATAAAAATACTATAAGAATGAAAATGAAAATTGAATAAACAATTATAATATTTGTGATAAAAAAATATTAAATATAAATTTTTTGTTTTATTTATCAAAAATATTGTTTTACATATCTTTAATAAAGAAATTAAAATATTTATTTTAAATTTTTTAATTTTTAAACAAATATTTTCTAAATATCCCAAAAAAATTAAAATATTTATTTTTAATATTTTAAATAAATGTTCTTTTGATTACCTTTATTTTAAAATTTTATATATTGAAGTTTATCTTTTTATTTATAAACAAAAATTGTGTTTAAATGTTGGCATAATTTAGGATGATGAAGGCAATAATGTCTTTTCCATTCTAATTCTTAAGAATGGCTTGGATTCCATCTGCAGATTGTGGGGATCATGTTCCTTCAAAATGAAGTAATCCTAACGCCCATGGATTCTAATTACCTTTTACTTTTTTTTTATCAACCTAATTACCTTTTACTAAACACAATTTTCATGGTAAATCAATTCCTATTCCCATTCCATAATCCCAATTCTCTTCTACCAAATGCAATGTAAGTGAACCTTTAAAATAAATGAGGGTAATGTACATATTTGTTATAATTAGTATTTTAAATTAAAACATCATTTTTCAAAATTCAAATTATAAAATTATCTCAAATCCTAAGTCAATATAAAAATATAAATAATTAAATTATAAATTTTGTTGTAACAATAGACATCTTTTACAATTTCAATTATACCAATTATTAAGGTTAAATTATAAAAGTTTTTGAACGAATCCCTTTTCATCAGACAATGAAAGTTAGTTGAAATGCATACCAATTTGCATAATACTATTGAGGAGCCTCCACTTAAAAGTTTGAATTTATAGAAAAACACTTGCGAGGAGTGACAATCTCATTACTCTGAGAAGATTACTCGCATAAACAACTTAAATTTGATTTTTTATTTAAGAAAAAACAACATAGAATAAGCTCTAAAAAAAAGTTAGGATGATATAAAAGTGTATTCTTAAGATTATTCAAGGAAGAATCTAGTCTCGATTGATGCACTATTAGTTCCTTACCGTGCAACAAATAAAAAGAAAAAGAAATAAGTTGTATGATTAGTATTATTTTTATTGTAGAATTACATGACTATTATGTTTTCTATATACAATTGCATTCGTTTTGTAAGAAATTCTTTTTTTTTTTGAAATTTTTTTACATAAAAATTTCTTATGTTTATTTTTTTAAATGATTTTTGTCTCAAAGAAAAGTTTTTTCAACGATCTATTTTAAAAAAATTCAACAAAACATTTTTCTTAAAGTACACAAATCATTTTCATTTTTATTTCATCAAAGAACTATTAGTCTACCATTAGCTCAATTACTTATAGTAGCCCACCACACACAACCTGCCACGTGCTACACTTTAGGGCTAAAGTGACCCGTATTGAGATCTAAGCTTAGCTTAGGCTTAACTATTTCCTATCACCCAAATGAGAATTTTGAAAAACAAGATATATCTAAACTTAATGTTGATTAATCTATTCATGATCAAATAGAAATTTTAAACATGAGATAGGCCGGGTTTAAGCCCACCAATTTTAATTTGGACCAATTGAGCTTGAGTTTAAAATTTGAAACTTGAAAATGTTAAAGTGATGCTCTGTTTGGTTGGTCGCATGGTGATCGTATTTCTTTTATATAAGTTGTGCAATATCTATTATACTCTTATATTTTTTATTATATCTATCACATCATCATTTTAACTATTAAATCACCTTTTTAAAAATAAGAACAAAAAAATTATTTTTTATCTTACCTACCCACATTTTACATTTCCTTCTCCATTCCCTCCTCTAACCAAACAGACCCGTACGTTAATATTTGAATCAATTAGGGATGAATTGATATCAAATTAAGAAGTTTGAAATGATCCTTGTTTGAACCCGAGCTTGAACTTGAACTTTTTTATTTGGCCTAAGATTGTGTCCAAAAATAATTTTCAAAGGCAAGTTGTACTTAGGCTTAAATCTGAATTTTTTTTTTCTTTTAAAAAGCCCAACCCTTGTTATGGTGATATGGTCTACCAGTTAGTGTCATCCCCAAGAGCTCCCATTTTGCAGAATTAGGATCCCTTACTGTAGTATGAGCTACTGCAGGGGGTGCTGTAACATTTTGAAAGCATTTTCTTTTTTAATTTTTTGAGTCAAAAATGATGATATCTAAAAATTATAATTGAAATGTAAAAAATTTCAATTATACTATACAGTTAAAATTATTGAAGTATGATTTTTTTTTCAAAGTTAAAATTTTTGTCTCCTCAATTATAATTTTTATATATCTTACTTGACCCTTTAAAAGAAAATGTTAAAACATGTTACAACACCGTCCAAACTACTATAGAGGATTCTAATTCTATTTCTCTACTTATTAATTTTCACCTAGTTTTTCTCCCATATAACCTAAGTAAAAGAATTTTTTTTCATTGAATAATTTTCTAATGAAACAAACAAGAAAATATTTTGTTATGAAATGTTCTTTTAAGAGAAAAAATTTTCTCAAAACAAAAAAAAGTCTATAAAAAACTATTTTAAAAATTTTTTAATCCAAGAATTATGCTAGACATTAAACTTTCTATACTATTTCTAAAAAAATTCTCATTCTTTTTACCACCGTAAAATTCCTCCTATGAGGAACAATATATAAGTAAATAATTTTCATTGACCATTATGGAGTACTTTACGATTGAGATTCACGAGGGTTACGTTTGTAAAATGAAAACTATTTTTTAATTTAATAAATTATGGACATTGACAATAAAAAATAGGATGATTATATTACTTTTTTAAATTTAAATGGCACCCTTTTTTTTGTTAGAATCATATGATTTGAAATTATACTAATAATTTAGTTATTTTTCATGAAATAATAGATAGGTAGATAAATGAAAAATGGAACATATATAATGTTTACTAAAAGGAAAATTTTCTTTCAGTTAAAATATATATTAATCTTGATCAAATGCAATTTTGTTCAGAAAAAAATTTATCAAGTCAACTTCAAAATGATACGAACCGTTGTCTGAATAAAAAACATTTTATATTTTGACTAAAAAATTAATTTTGGGTATTGATATTTGTATTTATTTTTTAAAAAATAACAACCACTCGATATAACTCTTTTTATTTAATGATAAATTAATAACGCATATTCTACGTCAGATTGAATAGAGTCCACTCTGCGATACATTTATTCACTCTATCCTAAATGAGTCCAAATTTTCTTATATTCAGGAATCTTTTACCAAGAAATTCTTACATTCTTTATATTTTCTTAAATAAAAAAAATTAAATCAAACAAAATAAAACTTACTTATTAATAAATTAAAATTTCTCATACTGAGTGGATCCCATATAACACTATATTTATATAAAAATATAGTAATAATTAATTGAATATAGAATTCAATTATATAATTTAATATTATTTTATTAATAAATTAATCTTATTTTGTTTAATTTATATTTTTATTAAAAAATATAAATGATGTAATATTTTAAAAATACTTAAAAGTTTTTTTTTCCATCTCATGTGCTAAAGAGAGTGATACATTATAAATGAAATTTACTAAACCTCTTTCACTGTATTACTATGGAGTTACTAGACATTAGAGGATCAACTCACATCATATGCCCTGTTTCATAGAAACCCAATTCAACAGATACTTAAAAATAACTGTCTGTGATATTTTCATGACATTTCACAGATTTTTTTTTACAGTTATCTCTAACCGCTTTGATAAGATTTTACAACTTAACTTACTAACCTTCCAATAAATAATATGGTCATTGAAATTTATGCCTATTCACTGGTCTCATGCTCATCTTACAAGACTGCTTTTGCACTATGAAAAGGAGAAATTTTTAAATACTTAAAGTATTATATTATTTATTTTTTAATAAAAATTCAAATCAAATAAAATATGATCCACTTATTAATAAAATAATATGAAGTTATATAATTGGATTTTATATTTAATTATTTACTATTTTATTATCACAAAAATAAAATATTATACAAAATGTATACTTTATTATTTACTATAACATTATTATTATATAAATATTATATGAGATTTACTATATAATTTGGGTCCATTTTATTAATTAGTATATAAATAACATGATATGCTAAGGAAAACAAAAATTTAGACTTTAGTTTGGGTTAATTTAAGATTCTATAATTATAAAGTGCAATTGTTCAAAATTTCGTCTGCCAATAAATGCCGCGTGGAGATCACGCAATTACAACAGCTCGTGGTCCTCTAATCAAATCACTAACAGAAAAAGAGCGAAAGCTCTTGTTCAACGGTTACAGCGCGGTGCTTTTCTCATGCCCCGTACTACAAACGACAAACCCAAATAAAAGAAAATTAATAAAAAATGTGACCCCTTCCCACTTTCTTCCTTTCCCTACAACCGTCTCCTCTTCCTCAATTCCTTTTCTTGCTCTGTACTTGTCAAAGTAAATCTCTCTCTCTGAGATACCTTAACCTGTTCTAGTTTCTCCTAAGATTTCCTCTCAAGAATGTTAAGCATGGTTTCACCTCGAGCTATATATGTTGCGGCCTCTGTGTTTTTGCTGATTTTGACTCTGGGATTAGCAGGGGATATAGTCCACCCAGACAATATAGCTCCCAAGAAGCCTGGTTGCGACAACAACTTTGTCCTGGTACGGAGTTTTAGTTTCTAGTATGAATTCGAAAGCGAGTTTAGACATGTCATTTTTACTGCTTTTGATCTTGGCTTCCTGCTTGGTTACTGGGAACATAGAGGAACAACAAGGAGAGGACTTGAGAAAAAAGGGAAAAAAAATTTACTAGATTTTTTTTTTCCGGGGGAAAAGGTGAAGCGGGATAGAATTAAAATTCAATTTTTTTTTGATATTTGGTTTTTGCTTTGTTCTTGGAGAGAAACATGCCTAAACTTTGAAAAACCAAATAAGCAAATCTTTTAGCTTATTTCCTCAAGGATTCCAGCAAACTGCTTTGTGAGTTGTTGTTCTTCTGACAGTTTGACTAATTTCTCATTTTGTTAGGTCAAAGTCCCTACATGGATTGATGGTGTAGAAGATAGTGAGTATGTTGGTGTTGGTGCACGATTTGGCCCTTCATTGGAATCAAAAGAAAAACATGCCAACCATAGTAGAGTTGCCTTGGCTGACCCTCCTGATTGTTGTAGCAAGCCTAAGAATAAGGTATTCTAGTTTTGAGCCATTAAATTTGCCAAATGCTAATACACTTGCATGTGGAGCAGAGATTTCCATGTTAGAAGCTTAAATTTTTTTTAGATACTTATCAATTTGTAATTGGGAGTTTGATAGCTTACTGGCGAGGTCATCTTGGTGCACCGAGGACAATGTAGTTTCACAACCAAGGCAAATATAGCCGAAGAAGCTGGTGCTTCTGCCATCCTCATTATAAATTACCGAACAGGTATTTGGATTTTGTTTTTTTTTTTCTTTTTTCTTCTGAAATGAATATAGAGTTATCTCCCAATTCATTTTCCTTTTCTCTGTCACCTAATTTACACTTTACAGTAAGAGACAAAGAATTGTTCATGGGGATCACAGTTGTAGAGAATGTTTAAGTAATTTTTTGTTCATTATTTGTTATTAGTGTAAACAAAAAGATATCTTGCAAGAAGTAAATGCCAATTTTTTTTTTTGGTTGGTTTTATCTAATATCAGATTTGTTTTATTGTGCTTGTTCTAAGAAATATTGTTCTTAACTTTTTGTTGCGCAGAACTTTTCAAGATGGTTTGTGAAGAGAATGAAACTGATGTTGATATTAGAATACCTGCTGTCATGCTTCCCCAAGATGCTGGTACAAACTTGGAAAAGCATTTAGAAAACAATTCCACAGGTACCTATGGCTTTCTCAGTATATATGTCTCTTGTTTTGTAATTGATTATGCCTTCCCTTTGGTGCAGAAAATTTTAATTTTGATTTCTCTTTTAATACCTGAGGTGGCTTTATAGCTTACTGATAATACTGCCTTTGCACTTCTGCATGTACGATTTGCACTCTTTAAGTATCTGTGCAGTTATACTCTCCATTGCGTCCGGGGGTTGATGTTGCAGAAGTGTTTTTATGGCTTATGGCTGTTGGTACCATTCTATGTGCTTCTTATTGGTCTGCATGGACCACCAGAGAAGCAGCCATTGAGCATGAGAAGCTATTAAAGGTTACTTAAATTCTTTATGTTAATTTTATTCTATTTTATGGGCTAATTTTGTTCTTTTTAAAGGCATATGTCCTATAATATTTAATAACTCACTGATTTAATCACTGATATATGAATAACTTTTATGCTTGCAGGATAGTTCAGTTGAACCTGTAAGTATGGAGAACGTCAGTTCCAGTGGTTATGTGGAAATTAGTACTGCTGCAGCAATTCTTTTTGTTGTGATCGCTTCTTGTTTCTTGGTTATGATTTACAAACTAATGTCGTTCTGGTTTATTGAGATTCTGGTGGTTCTATTTTGCATTGGTGGGGTAGAGGTGAGTCATTCTCTTTCCAGGATTGGTTCCTATTGATTAAAATTCAGCTCTTTCTTTGATCTAGATTATAAGCAATTCAGTGATGAAGCATACTCTACTCATCATCATCATGCATCTTCTTAATACGCTGCTAAATCTTAGGTTTTAGTTATGTATCCTTAACAACATATAGCTCCCTTCATGCATGCCAATTCAGACATTCACAGCCACAGTTATACTTGATGTTTGACTATAGGCTTTGGGTTGGTTATGAGTAAAATAGAAGGATAAGGGAATTGAAGCTTGCACACTAGGGAGCTTTGCTTTTATTTATAGTTTTTAAACAAGATAACATATTTCATTTGAAGAGAAAGGGATATGTCTCCCTTAAGCAAAGGATTAAGAAAAAGGACAAGAAAGAAATGTAACTCAAGATAAAAAGAGATCTCTCCAATTTGGGCATATTTGCCAAGGAGACTCCCTTAACTATATGCAAAGCACCAACAAGAAGGCCATGAACAATCATGTCCCATAATAAATCAAACGAGGGATCTCTTTAAATATCCAAGCATTTTGTTCCTACTAAATACACCAAAGAGGCAAAGAACAGTATTAACACGTTGCTATAAAACTTTGCCTTCCCTAATTCTACCAAAACCTCTAGAACTATCAAAAGAAGTTACTCCAAAGGGTGTCCCAAGATTAACCGAACACACCAAAAGGCTATTCCACAGGGAAAAGACTGTTGGGCAGTGTAAGTACAACTGGAAGTTAAAGCTACACATCATGTACATATCAGGACACAAAGCTTCATTACATCTGCATATATGCAACATGTCATTGGTGTCAATTTTCAAAATGGTTTGTCAAGAAGGATTTTTTCCCCCCTCAACTTGGACATGGGATTAGAAGGTGGAAGTTAAATATACATGAAAACACACCAAAAGAGTTAATAGTGCAAATGCTCCTATCTAAATTGGAAGACAGATCAGAATAGAAAAGGTATTTTTGTTTTGAAGTTTCTGTCTTTGAGGTTCCTTAAAAACTGGAAGTTCCTGGAAGATTTGGAACCTTGAGGCCTCATTTGGTATAAGGGACTAGGTTTTGATGGAATAGGAATAAGAAATGGAATGAGAATGAAAAAAAATCTTGTACCCCGTAAGTATGGGTGATACGATAGAAGAAAAAATAGGAATGTTTTTACTTTTTTATACTTAATTAGATAAAAATGACATAAAAATAGAATAATAAGAGATTTAAAAAATTAAAATATTTTTAATAATGATAAAATATAATAAAATATTTTATTTTTAATTACCAATAATAATAAAATAATAAAATAATATTTTAATTTAAAATTTTATTTTTAATTTACCTTTAATAGAAAAAAAAAATTATCTGAAGAAGAATAAAATAGTCTCAATTTTTATTCTCCTACTCAGTAAAGCTCTCTCCCACCACAAAACAATGGAATGGACTCTCCCATGTTAATGGGAGACAACTCTCCCAGGGAAAGAAGTCTCCTGCCTACCAAACATGCCTTTCTCTCAATCCCACTCCCTTTCCCTCTCTATCACTCAACTTTCCTACCAACCAAACGAGGCTTGAGAGTAATTAAAGTTTTGTAACAGGGAGCTATTGTAGGGAAAAAAGACAATAAAGGTGAGGAAAGGCCTCTGAAAAGGGGATACTTCTTACTCAATTATCTTCCCAGAATTTTAGAGAAAGTAGAGGCCTATGAGAATCATATCCATAAGAGATTAATTTTCAGGCACTTAAGTGAGTTGCTGTGATCATTGCTGTTGACATTTATGGGCAAAGCAAATATATTGTAATGGGAAGGCTTGCTCGTATATGGCAGCCCCCTCCATAAATCTGAATACAGTAGATGATCCTGTAAGAGGATGACAACACCTAAAGATAATGATAGGGAAAGGATAGGATTCATAGATAATAATGAACACCTAATTTATAGATAAAGGATGAGATAATTTTCGGACATTATCTTCAAATCTTCATCAACCCAATTGGGAAAACTGATACTTGAATAATCAAAAGGTTTTGAATGGCTGGGTTTGGCATCCCACCAATTCTAGTGCAATTCATACTTACTCTTCATATCTTAATGCCAGAGGTAGAGCCTCTAGAGGGAAACACTATAGCCATAAGTTTGTATTTTTCAAATTGGAATAACACTTGCAGCAACAATAAATCAGAATGGAAGTTATTTGTACTTCACAAGTTGAAATAACAATTGCAACAGTAAATGAGCTGGACTTTTTTTTTTTGGTGATTAAAATTTGAAAAAGGGGTGAAACATGAGAACTTCTCAAGATGTCACTCTTCCAAGTGTGCTAAGCAAATCATAATAACACTTATAACTGCAGCAGCACAAATGTCTTTATCTTTCAGTTCACTAACTCCTTAATTTGAGAGCAAATCATAATGACAGTTACAAGTGCAGCAGTACAAATATTTGTATCTTTCAGTTCACTGACTCCTTAATTTAAGAGCAAAACCAACACTCTTGGTTTCTGTATGATGTGAATGCTGGAGAATTGAGGTGAACTTTATCCGTTTGTATTTTCTTGTTATAAAAGCCCCTAGGCCCTATGGACGTAAACTGTGTTTTCATCTTAAGTTGACCCAAAGTCATATAGTATTATTAGTATTAGGGGAAATTGCAGTTACCCACCATGATCTTTGCCTCCAATTACAATGTACCCCCTAATCTTAAAAAAAAAGATTGCAATTGACTTCTTGATTTATTAGCCCCATTGCAATGAGGCCCCTGTCATCTAAATTGAGAAATGTGACTATTAAAATTACTAAAACACCCTTAATGTTATAAACTATCCATTTTATCCTCTTCTTCATCTTCCCCATTCAATCTATCCTTAGCCTTCAACCAATACCATGATCCAGATCACCATGGTGGCTTGGAACACCAACATCACCCCCACTACATTCATAATGAGAGAATTAGAGGCAGCACCACCACATAAAATCCTGACCATCCCTCAAATTTCCAATTACATAACAAATAGACAATACGGATACAGTCAGGGAGACCAGTCATGTTATGATGGTAGTCTTAGTCACATGGGTTCTCATGGATGGGGTGGAAAAATATCTTCCTAGGAAGTCTCAGGTCTTATGGCTTCTCATGGACATGGTCAAGCTTGTCATGTGATTTTGGGGAAGACAAGCTGCAGTGATGGAGGAAAAAAAGAAACTGAACAAGCAACCACCTAAACTGGCTTTCATCCATTTTCTTTCTGCCATTAAGCTGACATTTTTAGTTGAAGTAGATTAGTTGAAGCTATGGATTGATTGATTGGAGAAGATGAAGAGGAAAGCAAGAGGGTATTATATAATAACAAGGATATTTTAGTAATTTTATGTAGTTAAAAATTCCAAATTTAGATGATAGGAAGCTTGTTGCAATGGAGCTAATAGGTTAGAGGGTCGATTGCAAATTTTTTTAGATTACAGGGGATATTGCAATTGGAGACAAAGATCAAGATGGGTAAATCCAATTTCTCCTTAATATTAATATAGGAGGATTGCCAAATTGTTGAACAAAAGAAGTCTAACACTGGTTGGAAGTGGAACAGACTATTAGGAACAGAAAAAAGACCGCTGAGGGAAGGGATAATACACGAACATCGTTAGTGTTTCTTTTCATTTCATAGTGGATATGAAATATGATAGTAATTCCTTAATTTAGGTAAACCTCAAATTCTAGTAGTTTATGTAAGCCAGTGCAATTTTTGTTTCACACACTTGTATGAAAATTTTTGCATGAATAGTTACTTGGAACTAATTTTGTAAGATTGTGGCATGATTATGTTGTCATTATACCTCTAAATCTCTAAGATTTTCATGTGCTTTCAGGGACTGCAAACTTGTTTGGTGGCTCTTTTATCATGGTAATAGACTTTTATCCTTGTTTCCTTGCGCAATTTTTTTTTTTTTTTTATACTTATGTCATCAGAGGCATATCCATTTATGAAGGAAGGGGTTGGATGCGAGGAGAATTTGATCATTAATCTATGAATTTTTCTTTTGCTTTGAAATTGTTGCTGAGCTTTTTTGTTTATTTATCTTGTCACGCTGTTAATAGCTAAAATCATTGACAACAGTAAAAGAGAAGGGTAACTTAATCCATAGACCATGTGGGTTACCTATAATTTATTTGTGTCCTTAAAATTGTAATCAATTAATTTGAATATTATGCGTAGTGCTAGCAAATTAGAGAAAGAATAACTTGATCTAGGTGTCAATTCATTTCCATGTACCTCTTTCTTGAAAAATATAGTTTAAAGAAGTAATGAGTTATTTGGTAATAATTCTATAGACCAGATTAGCTAGATATGCAATCACACATGGTTTTTGGTTACATATACGTTTTTCTGCTTTATAAGGAGTATGTCTAGTCCTCCACTGATGTATCTCTGTTTCTTTCTAATAAATTTTCTTTTTCTATAAAGAAAATGGTCAAACATGAATTTCACATTTTTTTTGCACAAGCAAGGTTTTATTTCTTCCTCCTTCCTTTATTTTCAACATTACCTGAAAAAAAAATTCAGAAAAAAAAAAATTACGTTTGTGTAAAATATGTGGATGTTGAATAGATGGTTTATCTTATTAGATTCCTTTGTTATTATATGGAATTGACAATAAAATGTCTGTAGTTTCAGATGGTTTCAACATGCTGGACAAACTTTTGTTAAAGTACCCTTGTTTGGAGCTGTCTCATATCTGACACTCGCAGCTACTCCCTTCTGCATAGTATTCACCGTGGTTTGGGCAGTTCATCGCCGTGGCTCCTTTGCTTGGATTGGTCAAGATATTCTTGTAAGAATATTTTTGTTACTTACACTTATTTTGGATCAAATTCTCTTAATAGATACTTTTTCATCTGACTTTTTTGGCCTGGCTCCTTAGTGTGATTAAAATATAGAAAATTATGACACAATCATGAGTATCCCCTTGCTGCATATCACAGAGCTTACTGTCCAAGTCCAACCATTGGAACATTCAGTATAAAACTGGAAATGTTCTTAAGTTAGCATGGAAATTGATATTTTTGCTTTTTGGTCTGACTTTAACCAAAGCAGAATACCTGCTTACCCACAATATATTATAATTTGTTTAAAGCCAGTTGGGATCCATTTAATATATTTTTGGAAAGTTGGAGTATATGTCTTAATCACTGGATTAGTATTACCACCTAGACCTGGAGTTATGCAACAAGAGAATTGAAGAGAGTATTCTTTTGCTATTGGTACACAGAAATGTTGAGATCAATAATCAAAATCCTAATGTCTGCTTTGTACATAAAGGAAGTAGGCTATTATTACCAAAGGCCATGCTGATATAATTAAATGGTATTTTAGTACATGGTTGGTAACATTGCTCTCAGCACGGTGGCATAGCTTCTAATGGTTTTCATTTCCATGTTTATTGTTCTCGTGTTGTTTATCTTTCTTATAACTTAACAAGATTACTTTAAGTGAAAAAATTTGTCCTTTTGGTATTGTTCACCCAGATATTCAAGTTCTGCACATATAGGATGTCTTGTTAGTTAACTGGTATCCCTGTTTAATGGAACCTGAAGCTTTTAAAGTGTAAAACCTGGTTTGCTAAGTGCCAACCTTGTACAACTTTGACTATTGAAAGGTGAATTAATAACATACACTTTTTTCCCCCTCCATTCAGGGCATTGCTTTGATAATCACAGTTCTTCAGATTGTCCGCATACCAAATCTCAAGGTGATACTCATACTCTTTTTTTTTTTTTCCTCACTATTTATGGTTCAAGGTATTTAAAGAGCTTGCCTGTAACGTAATCTTGGTATTTTGGGTTGATTGTGATATTCTCGAATTATAAATGGGCCATTTATAATATCACTGAGACAATTGTGGATGGCTTTGCTAGATACTAAAACTTTTAGTATGAACAAAGGCACTAACTTATTCATTGTGCTCTATGTGTAATCAGGTTGGAACTGTTCTTCTTAGTTGTGCCTTCCTATATGACATCTTCTGGGTCTTCGTCTCTAAATGGTGGTTCCATGAGAGTGTGATGATAGTGGTGTGTGTTTCAAAAAGAAAGCTCTTCCTTCACCATCCTCTCATAAACAAGATGCATTCTTTCTAAATTAGTGTGTGTAACTTTGTCAATTCTGTACAGGTAGCTAGAGGTGACAAGAGTGGCGAAGATGGTATCCCCATGCTATTAAAGATACCACGCTTGTTCGATCCTTGGGGTGGTTACAGCATCATTGGTTTTGGGGACATAATCTTACCTGGCCTGCTAGTAGCATTTTCACTAAGGTTTAATTGGAAGTCATGAATAGATCTCATACAATTTATCTCTCTCTCTCTCTCTCTCTCTCTCATTTGTCTTCGTCTTCCTTGAACTATTAAAATTCAGTTAACTGCTTGTGAAAGTCTTGGAATGTTTCAGACAGACAGACAGAACGGTTTGGACTATGGATCATGTTAACGGTTCATGAACCTAATTATTCTGTTGCCAACTTTGCAGGTATGATTGGTTGGCAAAGAAGAACCTAAGGGCTGGATACTTCTTGTGGGCAATGAATGCTTATGGTTTAGGTATGATAATGCTTGATCTGGGGATATTTTGCATGTTTTCACTTGAGGCTCCTTGCAAATTACTTACTAGGATACTCGGTAATAATTTACTAGAAATTTAAGTATGGTAGATTTTAGGCAACTGCCTCAACAGTTTTTCTCAATCTAAGTACACATCAAAACAACAAAAGAGTAAGAGTTATAGGGGTAATTTAATGGTGACATGTGAAATTGCTTTCATTATGTCACTAATGAAGAAGAAACAATGACATTGCAAACTTGCCAAATTGGTAGCCTCTTGGATTTTTCTAGAATGGGAAAAAAGGTTCAAAGTAGAGTAGAAGTTTATATCTTGTGTAATATATTTAGACCTATGCAAGAATATATACCCTCTGAAACAGATACCGGGAACACGACAAGGATATAGACACGTTTACATATCAAACTTCAAAAAATATAAAACTTCTCATTTAGCATTCTATCGAAGGAAAAAACATCCGGCATT
The DNA here is from genome assembly GCA_026724425.1 of Erythrophleum ivorense. Classification (NCBI taxonomy): domain Eukaryota; kingdom Viridiplantae; phylum Streptophyta; class Magnoliopsida; order Fabales; family Fabaceae; genus Erythrophleum; species Erythrophleum ivorense. The sequence goes on along the minus strand of JAIUCV010000036.1, from coordinate 569,728 downwards.
ATTCTATTTTTCAGTACCTTACACTATTTTCAAAAATTCTACTAAATAAAAAGATGTTAAATTATATTGTTCGAATTATTCATGTATAACAAAAACATTAGGAAAGAACTATATTGTTCAGATTTCTTTTTTATTTGGGGTTAGCTGTGTCGTAGATGAAAAAGTTTATTCATCTTTTATTTGACACATCCACAAGCATGTCGAACCTGTGTTGGCAGTGTGTGATGGTTGTATCAGTGTCCATGTTCTGTCCATGCTTTATAGATTATATACACAACAGAATTTACGGTTTAGCATGAATAAGGATGCTATTGCATAACACTTTGATGCAACAAAACTAATACTGCTATGCTACAAATCGGGTGCTTCATTCTTATATTCCTTTCCTCCTTCATGTGTGGAGGAGATGAATGTTGACTTAGTCTTTCATCATTTCATTTCTTGAATCTTGCCCTGCAGGTCTTCTTGTCACATATGTGGCTTTGAACATAATGGATGGGCATGGCCAACCGGCTTTGCTATATATAGTCCCATTCACGCTTGGTAAGTTAAATGTACTAGACTTAAATTCAAGCACATGCTGATGATGGCAATCTAGTGTTACTTGTGCGATTCAAAGTAGTCATGTATTTGAGATTAAGAAAACATATTTGGGTTGTAATTTATCCATTTCAGCGCATATCAGAAAAACACCTGGGGTTATATTTAACCATTTTCTAGTGCTGTTGAACGTGTCCTGTTGTTAACATGCGAGGATTCATCCATTAGTAGTAGTATTGGTCATTTACTTACTACAAAAGATAGGTAGATCAAAGTAATTATGTAGTTATACATACAACATGTTAGAGGTGGAGCCTACTTAAAAGTTACCTGACATGTTTACATGTCTCTTTATGCTGAGAAATTCTTACGAACCCTCAATGTATGTACATGCAATATCTAAGTTTCAATCTGTACATCAACCCAAATATCAACTTGTTAAAAATAAATCCCAGCCATTGGATGTACATACCATATATAATTTCTAAGAATTTTTACTTTATGATTGGCTTGATGTACCTATCTTTTGTAGGCTTTAAATCTATCCATAAGAATTTTTACTACATGACCAATAGAAACAGTCGAGTTTTTAGCACTTCATTCTGTGATCATGAATGCAGGAACCTTTTTGGCACTGGGAAAGAAGAGAGGTGAACTCAAGATTTTATGGACAAGAGGTGAACCAGAAAGACCTTGCCCACACATCCAAGTCCACGAGGATCAGCCCCAGTAAATGAAACATTTACTTCCCCTGCATAGTAGTATCCTAGGTTGTTTAGTTTACATGAGACCGATAGAAATTCTTAGGAGATTGCCACATTTGTAACCTGGTTGTAACAAAATTGCAAAAGCATTCAACCCATGATATGGTAGTTTGAACTTAAAGTCAGCATTCTTAGATATTAGGTATCCAATGGAATCCAGAACTAGTTGATGTAAAAATTTTTGAGTTGGTAGATAGTATCAAAGGCCTTGTAATTATCCTTTGAAGTTGCTTCCAGATGCGGAACGCCGTGAAGAAAATTGCAGAAAGGGACAAACACGGATAACATGCGAGTGATTTTTAATGTTAGCCATGCTTGTGGATTCAGCCACAGATTTGAAATCCTCAGAGAGGGCAAATCGAAAATTGGAAAAAGGAACTCGTGTAAGAGGTAGGTGCTTATTATGGCCAATTACTAATTTTGTATTGCCTATGAAATGTTCTACCTGGAATTGAATTCCAAGTTGCTTGCTAAATTTTTTCAGGGAGATTTGTTTAGTAGATTGTGCTGAAGTGGAAAATTCTTGAAAGTATGCCTAGAATACCTCAAGATTAATTATGATTTTTTAAAATTAAAAGTATAAGTCATCAAAAAATGTATTTCTCAAACTCTTGTTACAATATTATTTATTTTGTGTTGAAAATTATATATTTAACTTATTCCAAAAGTATATTAAATTTATGACAATGTTTAAGTTTATTAAATTATATTTAATACACATTATTGTTGAAATTAAAATTATGAGTTATTATCTTTAATTAATTAACCTTAAAAAACTATTTTGTATATCTATTCTTCGTTTTTAGTTATTATTCTTTTATCAAGTGATTTTATAATTTGCTAAATCTAAAAAGGTGACTTATACATTAAGCATATTTAATAGTGGTTATATTATGTAAATAATGGATGTAAATATTTTAATTGAAATAAATTTAATTATAATTTTTCTTTTGGTAGAAGAGATACAAGTATAATACATTATTAATTTTAAGAGAAAGGAATATTGTTTTTTAAAATAAAAAGAATAATCATAATTTAAATATTTCACAAAAGACAGAATAATTTACATAGAATGTTAACATGCTCTTCAAATTTTGTAGAACATTATTGTCACATCATAAGTGTAATTATAGAATTTCATTAAAAAAATACTTACGAGAGCTGCATCCAATTTTTTTGCAGTGCTTGTTGAGATACCACATGATTTTGCTAGACTAACAGATTACTTAATATTGGCCACTCTACAATTAACAAAATAATGAACCAATATTTCAAGTCAAGTCAACATTGAATATCTCTTCCGTAGTGGGTAGCCAGAAAGGAAAATCACCAAATAAATGTCTGAAATTTTCCATATATAATTTTTTCTCCAGCTAGTTCAAATTAACAGCAACATGTGAAATCAACTTTATTTTTATGAAAAAATTTTCCCCTAAAGACTATAACTTCATAAAAATTTCATCTAAGTAAGGATCTTAACAATCAAAATTCCTCATAAGGACAATAATAATAATAATAATAATAATAATAATAATAATAAGATACTATTCGTATTTCCCAAAATTACAACTCATACTTTCTAAAATTATAACTTGATCTTTTCGATATTACAAGTGTTTTGGATTTGTTACTATAATAACCAAGTCTCTGATATCAATAGCCAAAATAGAAAAGGCAAAACCTATAATCTACTTATTCAGACTTTCAGAGTAACTGATTCAAAAAGCTCAATGAGCTTCTAATTAAAACCCATATAAATGCAATTCATACAAGCTCAGAGAATAATATTCTTATTCCCATAAAGTACAAGAGACAGCCCCAGAATCAAATTGCACCTGGGCCAAGCACCACCAATGAACTCTAAAGAATAAAATAAATTAAATAAAAATAACTGACATGCAACACTTTTCTACCGCCTATCTGCATCTCTCAAAATTGTTCAAGCCATTTGGCCATTTTGTAAGGAGTCATTTCCATTCTAAGTCCAGTCCTGTACATGACAACAATGAATGAAATGGGTATGAATTTTACAGCATACTATCTCTCAGGAACATAGAAGCAACACTCAAAAAATGCTATTAGTACTAAATTACATATTGAAAGTATAATGTATAAAGTTCAAGCACATCTTATGATAACACCATCTCTTTATTTAGGAATAATCAGAGATTCATTATGCCAAACTCAAAAAGTAAGTAGAAAAAATCATCGGAAACAATGATACATCAAGAAAAAGAAAAAGAGAACGATTAAGCACAAATGGTATTTAAGATATTAACAGTTCAGCTAGGAAGCATAAGCACGTGTAAGTAAAAAAAAAATATCAAACAGAGAAAACACAGCCATACAGTCATGTCGCCTTAGAAAACTGGTTCCATTGCCGGAAAAAAGCATTGTTTTCCTTCCTTGACTAGATGATGACAAAAATTCTTGCATCCTCTCTGGCCAGTCTGAATTCAATCTACGTGCAAAATCTTCCACTTCCCTGCGTCAAAAGGTACCAGGCAAATAATATTTTAGTGTCTTATTTTAATAGCACGTTAGTGTGACCAAAACGCAAACATCTATTCTATCAAATTGATATCATGATTTACCTAAGATGAAATTAAAAAACCAGCTGGGAAAACAACTAAAAAGAATGTAACGAATATTTAAGATAAGAGTAAAATTAGTATGTGAAATTAAATTATCATAACATAATAAATTATTAAATTAAAAATAGTGATAATAATTGTTAGCATCAGAGAGTAAGCAAAACCTTGTATTGGCAGAATTTAGCAATTCATTGTGAATATTTGTGACATTATACAAAAGACCACGAATGAGGTTACAATAGTGTAAGCTAAAAATAGATGCAGTATGTGTGACATTTGACTATATTCAGCATCATGACATCTATAAATGGACTGTACAGGATACAAATATTATTTTATCATTTTTCTCCTAAAAGGGACCTCCCAAAAAAAACATCTATCTGTCCAAGCCCAACCATAAATTTTATTTGGTCATTGTCATGTCTCCCTGTCTCTCAACACGAATACCAGCACCTAATGCCATGCTCAACCAGCAACGGATAATAAGAAAATATAATAAATTGTAACAAGACATAGTTTCATAATTCTAGATTCTTGTCCTATGCATATTCTATGATCCAAATAAAAGCTATTGAGCAATTTTAATGACCATCAGTCAGAAGAAAAGCTAATGAAAATTATAAGTGTAAAGCATTGCAGAGAGCATATAACTCCACCGGTCAATTTTTTCCTTTAGTGCAGGATCAATCCCATCGTCTATATCACCATCATCAAACTCAGCCTTACGAGCAAAGTTGTTGCTCTCTGTATCACGTAAATTTGAGGTCTCACCAATTCCTTCAGCTTCAGCAAATTGGCATCTGATATCATGACCATTTGATTCCTATTCAGGGAAAAAGGAAACAAAACACCTAAAATTTTTATGATAATTTTGAGCATTTACTACGTTCATTCAAAAACAACATAAAACCAAAAAGTTACTATTAATAAATAAATTAAACAGCAAGGCAATAGAACATATACACTGACCTCCTTATTTAGTTCAGAAGCTTCCTTAAAAGAAGAGTTCTTCTGTTGATCTTTTTTTCTCCTGTTCTTCTTTTTACTTTTGGAAGTTTTAATCGCCTTTGGATCTATGACGAAATTCCACACCCCAGTGAGAAATGTAATAGAATATAATATAAACCAGGGAGAAAAAATACTAAGAGGCTATAACTCGCCAACAAGTCCTTCTCAAAGAAAATCAAAACATATTCAAAATCCAGTAAATGGCAAAGGCTGATACAACATACACACACATGCAGATAAGAAAAAGAAACTCTCACTTTGCATAGTGTCATGGTCATTTAAACTTCAGTGTGAAAAATGCTGTACAATAGTCTCAACTCTTAATAGGACTTTATTGTCAATGCAAAAGTTCTCTTTTGTTAGTTAATTTCTTCCCCGATATATAATTTATTTCCATGTTTTTCACTAAAACTTCATATCCCGAAAACAAACTCCAAAGTCCAAAATGTAAAAACAAGAGTGTGAATGTCAATGATTGCAATTTTTAACTCTTGAAATAGTTTTTTCCTTTAGACATAAGTTGCAGTTTCTAAAACAGTTGTTGTGGCCAAACTGGCATAAACTCTGTTTGACACTTCGAAACTTCAGCAGCAAAGTTGTGCCTAATAACTTACCAGAAAGACAGGGCCCCAATATGAATAACCAATATGCTTTTACCAATTCCTGTCCTAAATTTGGTGAAGAATGGTGATTGTTTATCAAATTATATGGTCTACATGATATTGTCAGTGTAATCATAGCCATAGGTAACATGGTTATTTTTGGGTCCATAACAAGGAATTTACTATGGTGAAACAAGTAAAGTCTTAGCCATTTCATTTTTTGATAAAAGAATAAATTATATTAAGAAAGAAGAAAAATACAAATGAATAGGATAGGGTCTCCTCCTAGGTGAAGGTCAAAGACCGCAAAAAAACAAAAGATACATGCAGGAAGTTAAAAAACAAGGGCAAGGAAGACTATCTCAATGCACCTCTATCATTTCCATTTATAAAGGACAAAAGGTCATCAACTGAACGTTCATCTACATGTTCATCTGTACGCTCATCTTCAACTTCAACATTCTGAAACCCATGAGGAACAATTCTTATTAAAATCAACATTCATACGTTTTAGGGCATAAAAAGTGCAAGAGTACATCTGAACAGTTATCAGCAACAAATGTTCAATTCAATCTGAAATGCTTAATTAAGGATAAGGATTGCATTCAGCAGTGTGACATATAATATGTGATGCAACAAAGTACAAAACAAAACTGCAGCACCTTTAACCTTTCACGCTCTCTTAGTTCTTTCCTCTTCTTGGCATACAAACGGTTCAAAAGCCTAATCCTTGGATCATCAGTTGTGTTTTTCAAGGGCTCCAATTTCTCTTCCTGGAACAAAAGAACATGTGAGAAACAAAAATTGAAAATTAAACAGGACGTAAGCGGCATACTGAGTTCTCACAAGCACCAGACACCTCTGTAAGATCATCAGGCAAATGAAATATCTCACGTATCTCCTCAGGTGTTCTCCCTTCAATTATTCGAGCAAGTGCACGACTGGTAAGATCAACCAATGGCTTCAGCTGCAGACTGTCTGCAGCAGATGTCAACTCACACAGCCTCTTGGTGTCCATTCGAATAAATTTTTCATCAAAGGATTTCCGTTCCTAGTCAAGAAAACTAACCAAAAGTAATCATCTTTGACATTCATTGTTGCTCAGTGCAATTGTCTTGTATGAACATAACAACACAAAAGCATTATAGAAAGAGGTAGAACCTTGTTTGAATGCCCCGGTACTTGATGAAATCGGCAATAATCAAGAATTAAGCTTAACAGGGCAGGACTAACTCGTTGAGGAAGACATATTGCACAATTCTTGGATGATCCCATCCCCTTTTGTATTATTTCATGACATATAAAAGGGCAAAACATTGCAATTTCTTGTTCCACTTGTTGGATGGAACCATCAGAAGTCTGAAGCCAGACATAGGCCTTAATCATCTGAAAATGCAAATTAGCACCAGTATGGTATCGTATCAATATAAAAAGGCAAAATTCTCTAGTGAGCAGGTCTCCTTAAATTAGAGCATGATAATAGGGTATTTCCATATAGGCCAATTGACAGAATTTTCTTTTTTTTTTAAAAAAATCATGGCTTCAGCAGGGTTTCCATTACCCCAAATAGCCAGATATAGGATCTTAGGAACCTTCAAATGAAAATTTGTTGCATCATGGCTACTATCAACCTTTGCCAGTGTTTATTAAGACTAGATTCGACAAATTACAAAGAATAAATTAGTTCAATTGTGAAAGTTATCACAGATTACACAAAAGATTAGTTGGGATTCAACGAAAAAGGAATCTAAGGATTTGCAAGAGCCACAATGAGACTTAGCATGCCTAGCATTATAAAAATTGAATGCGTATGATGGAACTCTCCAAAATACAGATAAAAACTTCCAAATAGTATTGAATAACAAAACAGAGGAATCTTTGCATACACTCTTGGCAACAATTAGAATCTCCAACACTTGCAGAACAAATACAACTACAGCAGCAAGCTAAAGCAGTAGTAAACCAACATAGAATAAAAGATAAGAGCTAAGAAAAGAAACTCAGAACATCCCCTAGCTTTCGAGAGGCTAGAAACTCTCCCAATTGAGACTGAAACTCCTCTCCTCCCTCCTCTCCACCCAATGGCCCCTCCAAATATTCACCTCACATCCTCTCTTCTCTCTCCTCCAACACATGCTTCTTGTGATCAGTTAGTTATGAGTATAAAATTCCTTCTCTACCCCTTTTTGCCATCTGACTGCCATCTTTTTTCTTCTTATTCTTTCTCACATAAACTTGTCCCCTTAATGGCCCAACATTTTTGGGCCCATCAGTGTATGAGAAAGAGGAAGAAAAATTTATATTAAAAAGTAATAAGGTGAAATTTTAAATTTTGAGAAGGAAAGTCTTTCTTATGTGCATCAGTGCAACTAATATCAAAGAGTATTGAGAACGAGTAAGGAACATATGAAGCAAAATCTCCAAGCACTACAGGAGTGCATCAAGAATCACCACTGAAACTCCCCATTATTTAAATTAATCAATCATACATGTGCACACTATCAATTTTAAATGCATGGTCTCAACCTATAATCTCCATCCTTTAGAAAATTAATCTGAAAATTAGACATAATCACATCACCACTAAACCAATTGCTCTAAGACCTGAAACTCAAGATATTTCATATTCTCATCTAATAATCAAAACTCTCAAGTTTCACAAGTCAATAAAAACACATAGGACACAGACTTAAACTTCCAAAGGTTCAAAATCTCCATTACATTTGAGGTGGAACATATTCAATATTGTGAGAGAACCTGAAAACAATTGACCTGCTAAAAGGCACATATGCATTATGTTCCACAACAAAATTATAGTCATTTGTTACAGTGTAATGACAATAAAGTATTAGAAGATCACAGCAAATAAATTACTGAACCATATAAGATACTATAATAAGTTCAATGTACTACCCCCAAAAAAAAATGCAAGGAAATAAAGAAGGAAACTCCAGAGCCGCACAACTTCAACAAAATTTTAACTACAGAACTACATCAATAAATATTGACTTATAGCAAAGGTATCATACCTCAGGTTTAATAACTGCCATGTCAATTTCGGACATCTGAAAATTATTTGATAGACAAAATATGCGGCTATAGAAAGTTGCTTTGTGTTGCAAGAAATATACTCGAAGTAGAAATTTAAATTGAAATTCCAAGCAACCAGTTAAGACATCCACCCCACAGAGGTCCAAGCAACATCACTAAAATGCGCATGTTCCATGAGTAAAAGTATCTGCAGGGATGCACAAATTTCTATATCATGAAATGTGAACCAGTAAGCAAAACAGGCATAATGATTTGGCACCTCCCAAATTCAAAGTAACAAATATAAAATTAAAGATAATAAGTCAATTTGAGTGCCAATTAAGAAATGAAGAGCATTCTAATACTCCAATATAAGGGTGAACAATACCAAGCACACTGAGTTTACAAATTTTGGCCATGAAAAAGTTGAGTAAATGGCAAGCTTTCCAAATTACCTGATTTTATGTCTCTTTCTTTTTAAAAAAAGGAATGAAAACAGACACCTATTGATGTTCAAATCTACCTAAGCATAAAATTACCAATGCATCCTTACATACACAACTCTGAATACATATATATGCATACTAGAGACCCGTTCAGCATCAAATTCAAACAGCATGCAAACAAATGCAGACCCTTAATGGGCCATAACAGAAGATATTATATAATTAATAACATCTGATTTGACCTTCATAAAGCCACGGTAACTTCTGAGAATAATCATCTATCACTTTCTTTAAGATAAGATCAGAACCAGTTAATCTCTGAAGTGAATTGCACGTACAATGTAAAAATACAGTTGCTTTTGGATGAAGTGAAATAATTCAATAAGTAGAATGGATGAAAACAAGGGATGCTAGATGTGAAACTTTTAGTTTGCACCCAAAATACATAGCTTTATAACTAAAAATTCATAAAACCACTTCAGCCCTTAGAACAGCAATTGCTGATATACTGTTCATATCATATAGGCTATATTTTTCTGTAAGTTGTTTAAGAATCCTGTTGAGGATTGATTACTTTTCCCCCACTTGGAGCCAAGCCACTTAAGAAGTGCCATGTGGAAGAGTTAAGAGCCCACCTTAGGGTTCCCTGGAACAGTCCTCTGGGTAAGAAGTATTGTTGGCTGCCTCATGGGCTTCTCTCACCTTGCCATCACACCCCCACCCCCAATTATCAAGATTCTCAGTAATGTCCTTACACCTCAGCATCCCTAAACCACCCCAAGCTGGATACCTAGGATCTGATGAAGAGGAAACCACATGGAACTTCAGGAGAAAGAATTCTCATTTGCAACCTCCTCAAGGTACTCACTTTCTGCCATTGTCAGGACCTCGAAGCTTTCCTGCAACCTAGATTCTCCTTACACCGCAACTCTCACCAAAAAATTTCGTAGTGTTAGATTAAAAGAAAAAGATCTTTCTCTTCAATAAACTTCCATCACTGTTGGTTACAAGTACCAACTTATGCTTTAATTCTTGGCATTATCCAAGTAAATTCCTTTATGATCACGCAAATAAGTTATCAATAAGCTAGCAAATCAACTTTCCATATTTGCTATACTCATGTTTCCACTAAGCTAGAATACCAATCTTTATTTTCTGTAACCGGACAGGAAGAAATAGAAACTTCGGAAGACTTCTTAAAAATAATCTAGGGTTGTAAAGCCATAGCCAATTGCTCCTGCACCACGAAGCAAACACAAGGACTTCACATAACACCTATGTTCCCGTAGTGCTAAAATCACCCATAACTAATCCACGTGGTCACCGCAGAGGTTAAAATAGAGTTCTTAATCATTCTTGTTGCCTCACAGTGATCATCAACGTCATCTTCGTTTCTATCAACCAGATTTCCGGCAACCCAAACAAAAATTCAATGAAGACAAGAAAAAAAAAATTGCTAGACAACCCACAAATCGTCCACAAGAGCTCATGCAAATAACACTAATAAATGGCTAAAATCACGCACTTCATCCCATTTCATTGATACAATCCATTCAAGCGTTGCACAAGTATGCAATAGAAAGAGATAGGTATAGGGATTTGCAGCGCTTGCGCGAGTTGTGTACCTCTAAAAGCAGAAAATGGGATTGCTGAGGGGAAGCTTTGAAATGGAGGGAATTGGCGGTTGTCGGCGATGCCAGAACGGATAGGAGAGAGACAGACAGAATTTCGATTTCGACGATTTAAAAAAAATGTGGAAAAAAAAAGAAAAGGAAAGAAAAGGAAATGGAGAACGTAAAAACTAGAAACGGAGAGATAGAGAGGAGAGTTGGAAATCTGTGTCCGAGAATTTTACACTTCAGTTTATAGTTGGAGTAGCTGTCAATGGCAAGCGACGAAACGAGGTCCCGTAAAACGACGCCGCACCAAGGTGAACCCAATTAGGTTTTTGGTTTAGGCTAAAGCTAGTAAGGACAGAAGCTCACCTTTTTAACTAAAAAACACTGGGGAAAACTTTTTGGCAATTTGTTATCATTCTTTTTATAGAATGTTATGAAGTCCATGTATAAAAATATGATAAGTTCAAAAAAATTTAAAAGAACTTTTGTGGACCAGAATAATACTTATTAATATTGCTGGAAAAAAATTTAAAAAAAAAAACATAAAATACATCAAAGCAACCCGTTGACATGAGTGCTAAATCCAGCAAAGACCGGCAGACAATTTAAATCTTTTCCTGCGTAAATAGCATCAGAGTGTGTGTGCGTAAAAGTTTTAGATGGATTATTTATTTTTTTTTCTATTTACTGTTCATATATAAACTGCTTAAAGAATCTGATCGAGCAATATTCTAATCTGTTAGCTTTCTTTGCTAGTAAGCGTTCAATTAAAGTTTTTTTTTTAATACTGTTACGCCTTCAAATTTAACAGTTGGATAAAGAGTTAAAATGAAGAAGAGGACGAAGCAAAAAAGAAGCAAGACACAAAAAAGAACGTTGAAATACACCTTTTACCCTTTAATTTTGTCTAAGATTTTTTGTAACTAAATACAATCTATTTGGATGAATAAATGTTAAATATATAAAAATTATAAAATTATAAAATGTGAATAAATAAGATGAAAAATAATACTCATATCCTATTTTTGAAAAAATAATAAAAATAGATAGATATAATTAAGTAATGATTACAAAAATATAATAAATAGTATAAAAATGGATTATATCACAAATTATATTATGACAAGTAATCCAAATGGGCGACAACATTCATAATGCAAATGTTACCAAATTATGTACACCTTATTTAAATAGTTACACACACCCACACACACGTTTCTCTTACGTAGACTTGGAAGTCCCACCATCTTCAAGTTAGACAAGAGACCACTATACATAGGTTTCAAGCTTCTCTCCTATCCTCTCTCTTTGCCTAGTTGATGTAGTTAGTGTAATTGACTTTTTTATTGTTTTGTTTATGCTTTTTAAAAAATGAAAAAAAAGTGAGAAGAAGCTTAATGTTCAAGACTAGATAGATCAGAGAAAAATTAGATTGGAGAGAAATTATTGGCATGTCTGGCATAGCATTAACAAATTACGTTTGCGTCACTTTTTGTTTTAAGAAACCATGTTTTATATAAAAGTAATAATTTATTACTTCCTACAAAACGTAGTTTGAAAAGTGCAAACGCTCCTCCAAACACACAATATATTTCATACATAAACTTGATGACAAAATAGAAAAACCTACCCAACTTTATAGACTTGATTTGAATATATATATACATATATATATAGCATATTTTAAAATATCCAAATATAAAACGGAATGGACTTAGCTTTTTTTGAAGCCTTGACATGAGCAACTTACTTTTTTTTAATTATACATATATATATATATATATATATATAAAGAGGGGGCAACAAAACAAATTAGAGCAATATAAAAGCATATCTATATGCTTCAATTAAACAATGCACAAAAATTTGGAGAAGATGAAGTCAACAAAGATTGCCCATAGGTTATAACATAACCAATTATGAAAGTGGTTTGAAGTGAAGTTTATGCTTTAATGCATATTTATGCAATATTATCAATATTACTACATGTAATCTTGTATTATGTATTAACTAGTGTTTTCAGACTATTGTGTTTTTCCTTAGTGCATGTTCATCCACCGAGTCTTTAGGCAATTTTGTACTTGGAATTATTATAATAGCAAATATCTCTACCTTTTTTAACTTCCAAATAATTATTACACTATATTTAAAAACTATGTTGTCAACATACATTTTTTTGTACTTTTTTCTTGTTTGATTGGGTAGACAAAAACAAAAGGGTCAATCAAGGCCTAATCTGACCTCTTTTTTAAAAAACCCAACCCATGATCAAGTCTAACTGCATATTAAATTTACACATACATCAATGTTTTTTTTTTGGGGCCTTAATGCTTTCTTTTTAAAACTTTTGTTTCTTAACTTCATTTTGTTCTAATTTAATCTTTTAATTTTATCTCATATTTTACTTTCACTTTTTAATTTCATTTTCTTTCAATGTAAAACCTTAATTTTACTTTAAGTTTTACTTTCTTCCCTTAATTTTAATTTAGTCCCTTGACTCAGAAGAACTTTTCAAATGTTCCCTTCTCTTGACATTACCAAATTGTTTAATTTTATGTGTCTCCTTGATAACCTAACTCTAATAACCTTTTGCCAATTTGAATTCTACGCTTCATAATATCCTACTTTATCACTACCTAGTCATTATGTTTTATAACTTGTGTAGGCTCTCCTCTTTTCTAACTCATTATGTTGTTGCTATAGTTCAATGAATGCACTCATTTTCTTTCAACTTTATTATATTGTTACAAGAGAGATCAAGGTCACTACCAATGTTTGTAAATATATGCCCACATTTTTTGGATTTACAAAACGAAGTGGGTGGTGACAGAAAATATATTATAACAATCAAATCTAAGTTGACAAAAGATTATCAGAGTTAAGTCACTAAAGAGTTACATATGACTTTTCTATTAAGCCTTTTCATTTAACAATATTAGAGAGAAAAAATATTTGAGTAATTTTTGAAAATTAAGAGATTAAGTTGGAATTAAATGAAAATAAAGGATGAAAGTAAAATTTGAGATAAAATTAAAGGACTAAATTAAAATCAAATGAAATTAAGAAATAAAAGTGAAACTTGAAATAAAGTTAAGATATCAAATTAAAATGAAATAAAGTTAAGGAATTAAAGTAAAATTTTAGATAAAATTAAAATATCAAAAGTGTATTTTTGCCAAAAAAAATAAAGTAAAGAGATATACAACTATGTCCAAACAAAAACTCTCACCAAGAGAGAGAGAAAAGACTAGTTATTATACAAATTGTCCCCTAATCAACAAATTTTAGAATTAATAATGTGACATTACATAAAATTATTTATTTGTCATATTTTTATAAGGCTAAAATATACATTACTGCCTTAAACTTCATATTATGTGCATAAAACCTCCTTAAGGTCAAAAAATGACATTAAACCCCTCGAACTTTTAATTTCATGCAAAGAACTCTCCTTGTTAGTATTTCATTAAGTCATTAGTGAAAATTGCCACATCAGACATAGCTTGAACTTATGGTAGATGACATGGATTGAAAATCAACATAGTCAATATCCCATCCCACAAAATGCAATGTATCAACTCTTCTCTCTTAAAAGCCCTAAGAGACATTTTACACTTTCTCTTCATTCTCCTTTGCACTAGAGAAGGTCAAATCCCCTAAGTTTGATATCCTATCCCATAAAGAGAACAAAAGCTAAGTTCACTCTATTAATGGCATATTTCAATAGGGATTTTTGGCCTTTTTGATTCATTTTGATGGATGGGTCTTGGACATTTCCATCTCTCCCATGAATGTTCCTTATATTGTCGGCGACAATATTCTTGTTATCACAACCAGTTACTTATTCATTAGTTCTTTTGTTCATCAAATCTTTAATTTTTTTGGACTCTTTGGCCTCCTAGGTTTTAAAGTTTGATCAATTTTGAAGTTTTTATTCAGTTGATTAGTGAAGCTTTAAATCTAGGTGTTGTAAAGCAAGTGGGATTTGAAAGGATGTAGATTTTTGTTGCTTTTTATACCTATATTTTCCTTTTGCAACAAATAAATATTCAAGAATTGCAAATAATAGTATATCTTGAGTAAGCTAGGTTGAATACTATTTGTAATGAAAAAAATAAATGAATAATGCTTTCTAAGGATTGAGAAAAATTGAACGAAATTGGTCCTTATTCCTATTTTGTTCTTTCAACTTAGCAATGTTCAGTATTGGTGGTGGCATTGAAAATCTGGGATCAATTCCAATTGCACCATTCCCTATTTTCTTAAGTTGGAAGAAGGAGTGGAGATAGGAAGGAGAAAGTTATGATTTTAAGGAAGAAGAGTTTATATGATGCATTTTATGAGATGTTATATTGACTATTTTGCCCTTTAATCCTTGTCATTTGCCATGTGTCTAAGTTAGATCTAATGTAGCAACTTTTATAAGTGATCTCATGGAATTACAAATACGACGGAGTTCTTTGCATAAAACTGAAAGTATAGGGAGGTTAAGTGCTACTTTTTGAACCTCAGAGAAGTTTTATGCACATGATTTAAAATTTATGGAGATTATATACATTTTAGCATTTTTATTATAAAACTTAATAATAAATATTTTAAAATTATATATAGGTTTTTACTTATTGACATTTTTTTTGTTTAGTAAAAAGAACACTAAACATAAAGCAATAAACAGATAGTCACAAATTCAATGAAATTGTAACTCTCAACAAATATCTCACAATTTCCATTTTTAGATGTATTAGTAAAATATTCAAATTTAATGAAGACTTGTAAAATCACTTGTTTGGGCCAGAAAATGAGTATGAGTTTGGGTTTATAATTTTCTTAAATATGTTTAATAATTATTTTAGACCTTTTATTATCTATTTTGTCATTTTATATAAATAAACTTCATATAAGTGAGTTCAATTTAAGAAGAATTTATTCACTTAAAAAAATTTTCCAAATAAATAGATTTGGATCCAAATTCAAGGATGCAAGTGAGAAAATGAGATTAGGCTTTGTTAGCACTAAAAATCATAAGACTACCATCTACAACTATAAGTTAAGGCAATCGAAGGAGTTAGTTGAAAAACCTTAGCCGAGGGGATATTAAGTGATGTTAGTGGTAGTCAAAACCTTGTCATCAGCACCCACGTCCTTACATAACAAAATGCCGCAAAAATAGAAAGATGTGGATCTATCAACCTTTAAAGGCAATTGAACCCCATGATTTCTACTACTAAGCTACCACGCAAGTATAAATGAGACGAACAATGACATGGTATAATGGGAAATATGCATAACCACAAAAAAATGCTATAAATTAAGAGTGGGGATAACCAAAGGAGGACACGCAAAAGCCTTCTAAAAAACCTGCATTAAAATTTTCTTTATTTTTTGATCATTTATTAGTTTTGTTTATTAATTTATTAACAACTTTTTTTTACTATTTTCATCCTAATTTTTAATCAAGTTGTATTTGGCTTCTTTTAAAGTTTTTATATCGTTAATTTTAAAGTATTGGAGCTCTTTACAATTGAATTTCATAGTTATTTTTATTTGCAAACTCTAAGACCCTAATTTTATGCATCGTTGATGCATTCATCCTAAGTTTAATTACATTTAGTACTTGGAGAATCCTTTTTTTTTTTAAAAGGGTTGTGTCCCATCTTTCCTTCTAACTAATAAAATAAGGACTAAGAGTAATTTTTTCAAAATTAATTTTATAGCAAAATTATATTAACTACCCAACTAATTCATTTTTTAAAAAAATTCATCAGCAATTTTAAATTTATTACGTGCTCAAATATGAGTTTAGAAATAAAAAAATATTTGTTTCTTTAAGTACAAATGTGTGATTTATAGTATTCTATCCATGACCATCTACGTATCCATGATTGCCAACTTTCCACTTTATGGCATGTTAGGATATATGCGTTCAATATTCAAAATTTTAGAATATTTTAGTATCCCCTTCTAAATAGTTATTTAAATTAAAACTTTTGCAACAACTTTACTTTCAAATATTTTTGGTATATACCCAAGTCTTAAACAATTATTCATAAAAAAAGATAGGTTTTTATATTTTATAGGCTTCAAATATTTTTTTAAACATCAATTTTAAATATAAATGGAATGAAAACTAGGGTTTTGAAGAATCCAAATTCTTTTGTAAATTCAAGGTGTGTATCCTAATTTAGACTATCTAGATTAAATTGGGATATAGTCTAGATTTTATAATTTTTTTTAAATATGAAACATCATTTTTTATAGTTGACAATTATATATTTGTCTTCATTTTACGTTATGTATCTTTTAAAGTAAAAAAAATATTAAAATAAAAAAATATATAAAATTTTAAATCATTTAAATTTGATTTCAAAAGTCTAAATGAGATACACACCAAATCTAGAAAGCGGGTTTGGATATGTAACTTATTGGTCAATTCAACTCTAACCAAATTTATAAATCTATATATTGTATAAAAGTATAAGAAGTTTACTATTTTGAATGTCTTATCATATGGATCCCATGCAACGACACAAAATATGATACTAGTTAAAGGAAAAAAAAATCTTATGATAGATAGGCTTGTGTGAAAGCCAAGTTTGTTTTGCTTGATTGTGTCTAAAGTTATAAAATAGAAACATTTTACATAAAGGCTATAACCTAGTAAAAATTTCATTTCAGAACTCTAAAAATTAAACTTTCTCTAAAGAATCAAAAGAATAAGTTATTATTGATATTTTTTAAAATTATCACTCATACTCTTTAAAATTACAACTTAATTTTTACAATATTACAAAAGTGTTTTGAATTAGTTATTACCTCTGAATAAAAATACCCTTATAATATTAAAAAAATATATGTTGTAAATTTAAAAAGTATGAATGATAACTTTGAGAAGTACTAATAATAACTTATTTCTTTAGTCATTTATTTAGAGGAATTTTAATTTTTAAGATATTTAGATAAATTTTTTATCAAATAATGATTCGTAGATAGAATTTTGTCTTATAAAATTCTTTACAACCCAACCAAACATAGTAAAATACTTCAAAAATTTTGATCATATAGGATTTACAAGTGAAATATCATTAGATTTTCATGTAACTTATCTTTGGATAAATGAAATATATAATTTTTTATTTTAAATATTGGCCGGTCGAATTGACTTTTATCTAACCAATACTCAATATAGGTAACTAATTCTTAATGCTGAAAATATAAAATAATTACACATTATATAAATTTTCAACTTTTGATTGATAAAAATAATGATAAATTTATAATATAAAATCTAATTGTTGCTAACTTGTTAACTAAAAATTTTAAATAAGATAAATTGGTAAATGTTATATATTTGTGTTAACAGAATATTTTTATTTACAAAATTGTAATATAGTTTCATACATCATAAGAATCTTTGATATATATATACACACACACACACACACAATAAAAGTTAGTGATACATGAAAAAAAATAATTTAATCTAGTGGATACACTTAATTATCCTTTATTTTCATTTTTTTACAGTGCTCTAATTTTTTTTTTCTTTTTAACAAAAGAGGTCCAATATATTGAGAGTCAGATAAGAGAAGGAGTGAGGATAATAACTAAACCAGATACATCAGATTCTTATGACACTAAATTACAGATAAATTATTATTTGAATAAAGGTTTTTAGGCAATACTCCAAAAATAAGCCGCGTATACTTCTTTAAAATGTCAATTTGAGCTTTAATTATCTCTTTAGATAATCAATTTTAATTCTATTTAAATTTATTTTTCGTTTCTTTCAATTATTTTTAGTTTATTTCTATTTTTATTTATTGAATTTTGTTGTCAACTTATTTCCATTTATCACTTTATATCTTAACTATATTTTTATCTACTTTTATTCAATTATTTAATGTTATTTTCAGATTTATCTACTTCTAAAGGCTAATTAATGGCTGATGAATGATCAGCTTAAATATGTCAAAAGGGTATAATCAATTCACTTTATTTTAAAAACCCTCATCCAAAAGAATCCTAGATTTCATAGGAGAGTTTGCTACATATTCAACACTCCTTTCTTTTTCTTTTAATGAAAACATTTATTTTTTATACGTGTAAGTATAACTTGTCGGCATTTGCGGGTGCAAGGCATAGTGCATAAGCATAGAACCCAAAATTTCTGCAATGACTTTTTTTTCTTCTCTTTTTATTACTACTACTACTACTACTACTACTATTTTTCACTCAATTTCAAAATAAAAGAAAGAAAAAAATTTATATCTAATTATTTATATTTTATTGTCAAATTTTTTAATCAAAATATGATAAATTATTATCTATAAACTAAGAAAGATTAGCTGAATTGATTAGTTATTTGACTCTCATGTTCAAGCAATATGCTCAAAAAGATATTCTATTCTTCAACTGTGAATTCTTAAATTATTAAAAGAAGCACATAGTTCAAAACCTGGGTTAAAAGTGATTAAGCTACAATTAATTAGTAAAATAAAGGGCAATAAAGCAATGAAAATGTGGTAAAGAAAGCAATAAGTCCAGGGAGTTAAAAACATGAATGTAAAGGCATAACATAGAGAAATGAAATGTAAAAACTTGTATTTGATTGATTGAATGTCTAGAGAGAAATCTAAAAACATGTAAAATGAATTTATATAAACTTAAAATTAATTGTTAACCCTTATAAAATTGTGTGTCACTTCTTTCTAAACCTTCGACTCAGTGTTTATAACTATGTGGGATCATGACCAATATTTTCTACACAAATAGGTGCCATGTCAGCTCTTTTTGAAAATAATAATTATTTATCTACTAACTAATTGCCATGTTAATTGATTATAATGTCATTACTCTTAAAATTTAAAATATTTCTAATTATATTTTATATGTTTTTTTACTTGGTCAACTTACGAATCTTGTCCTATTTATAGCTAATTCAGTCAATTGTCTTTAAGAGATTTTATATGCTTAATCCTTAATTTGCAGAAAGGTAGTAAATGAGCTGATAGTTTCCTTGGAATGAAGCAAATATCCTTTTATTTTCTAGTTGGACATTATTGAGTTATTTAATTCAGAAATTCCAAAATGTCTAGTGCATAAAACATAGCCCAAAGACATTATAGCACATTTCCACTTTAAAAAACCCACTTTAGCTAACTTATCCAACAAATAAAACTCAATCCAGCTAATATGGCTTGGCCCCAACATTGCCCAAACTATAAACCCATAGCTTAATCCAATCCAAATATTTTTTGATACTAACACAAGTGCAAAGTTCTCTGATTAAAATATATTAAGTGTATAATTTTTTGTAAACAATTGGTTGATTCTCTAATTAAATCATACAATTGTCATGTTTTTATTGAAAAATTATATATTTATTATATTTTGATTAGAAAACTTAATAATAAGAATATAAAAAACTGCATTAAGTTTATTTCATAAAAAAGAATATGACTTGTCAATTCAATTTTCCTTAATTAGGACAAGAGAATTGATGATCATTCTTTTCCAAAGAAATGCCCTAGTGCTCCCTCTTTGAATAAGTAGTCTTTGACCTTGCTTTCATGTTAATCTTTAATTCAAAAGTGACATATATAAGCATTGTGTGATTGACAGTCACATGCATGGATGAAAATGAAATTATAAATAGGTCATCGCCACCTTGCAATGGTTTAACCATATATACCAAAAAGGCATGGACCAAGCTTCTTAGAGTTGCATCTGGCATAAGGGGTTGCACCCATTATAGACGCCACGGTAGGAATGTTAAACTCTTATACCATTTATTAGGACCAAGCACCTACCACTATACCAAGTACTTAAACAAATAGTGAGGGTTGCAACCTTATTTCCTTATAGTCATGATGAGCTGCACCTATTATAGGTGCCAAAAGCAGAGATGTTAAGCCCAAAAATCCTAAAGAAGACACTAGCCTAATAAAGCCAACAAAAGGAATATATGGCCTATTATACTTTTACGTGTAATTAACTATTAATTAAATAAATTAATAATTTAGTTCATGAAAGATTATTCATCTCTCAATTTGATTTTTTAAAAAATAAAACCTCTCAATTTAATTTTTTTAAAAATCACTCTCTTTTCAATTTGATCCTTAAAAGATAAAGTTAGTCTCCTAACCATTTTTTCCAACCAAAATATATCCTAAAAAGAGAGCCACAAAATTTTTTAAAAACATCACTAAAAGACTTTATTATTTAATAACCTATCACAGTTAATGCAAGAAGCGGAGGAATGTCAAATAAGCAATACAAATTTCACTCTAGTTTGTGGGCTACATAAAAGGTAGTACTATTGGCAGTATCTTGCAAATTATCCCACTTTGGTTTAATTAAGTCATGTCCAGAATGCATTTTTCTACTCATAAATTTAAGGGTTAATTAGTTATGTAGGTGTAGGCTCCCCTTATTCTGGGTACGATGTAAGGAGTTTGAGTAAAGAAACAAAAGATCTTATAGGCAATGAAGAGAGTTTGTTGCGGTTAATCGAAGGCACGCACTTGTAAATTTCTTTGCCTCCCTTACTAATGAACTAGCCCAATTTTATTATCTTTAATATTTTAAATTTCCTGGGCCAAACTTGTTAATATTTGAGCCAAAGATTTTTGAGAAAAAAAAGGAAACATTAATCATTTAATTGCTATAGTTCACATCAATTTTTAATTTGGTCCTTTAATTTATTTATTTTTCAAATAAGTCCTTATAGTTTTAAACCATTTCAAGGTTAGTCCTTACACTTGACAAGTCTTAAACAGCTACTCTCTACAAGTGCCACGTGGATTAACAGCGTCAGGAATTTGCTGAGGTGGCATAACGAAGTTAAGAGTTGGTTGCCACACAAGCTTCTCCATCTAACCTGTCATGACACGTAGACTAAGAAAGCAAAACTCACAACAGCAAGGCTTGAGCTCTAAACATGTCTCACGCACAGCAAAACGCAGAGGATCTTAGGATTCAAAATGCACAGGATGAAGGCTTCAGCCGAAAACACACAACTAGGGCTTGACAGCTTCATGATCAAGGGATTCTCAATCAATGCAGGCTTCACCAATCTTTTGTGATCTCAAGTTGTTTATGACATTATAAATTGCCTTTTGTGGTCCCAAGATGCTTATGACATTATACATTTTGAAAGTGGTATGATGGTATATTGTAAAAAAAAAAAAAAGAGTTGCAAATGGTGTATTTCATTTTGTACAAAGGTCTAGTTTTTCTACAAAATGAGTTACAGAAGTTTGTGCGATATGGGATATTTCATTTATTTCTAGAAGAGTAGAAAAAAATGTAGTCGCGAAAAAAAAAAATGTGTTGCAAAAGTTTGTGCAATATGAGATATTTCATTTCATTTTGTATGAAGTCTAGAAGTGTAGCTGCAGAAAAAAATGAGTTGCAAAAAAAAAAAAAAAGACTTCATGGATATTTCATTTATTTCTGAAAAGTTAGAAAAAAAACAAAAGAGTCATAGATGTTCTAATCTGGAAGTGTAGTTAAACTTCAAGTATAGTTGCATAAGATTTAATTCAATTAACAGTAACAGTAATTTGCTTGCATTATGCGAAAAGTAACATTAACTTTAATTTGCTTGCATTATGCAAAAAGTTCACTTACTAAAATAACAGTAATAGTAATATGGTTCCTTCATTTTAAGTGACTTCATACAGGGAAGAGTAACATAAAATAAAACATATAATTGGCATTGCATCAACTTAATTTGTACAGAGACTTAATCGCGAAGCCTGCGTCAAGCCCTAGCTGTGCATTTTCGGTTGAAGCCTTTGTCCTATGTGTTCTGAATCTAAGTTATATTTGATTTGAGGATATAATAATAAAATATATATAAAATATAAGTAGGTAGGAATAGGTGAGATAAGAAATGATTATTGAAGAATATAATAACAAAAGAAATCTATGCATTTTGGTGTGCGAGAGATATGTTGAGAGCTCAAGCCTACTGTGTTTTGCTTCGTCATTCCACATGTCATCCCAAATTAGATGTAGAAGCTTATATGGCAGCCAACTCTTAACTTCCTTATGCCACCTCAACAAATTTCTGACACCATTAATCCATGTGACAGCTATAGAGAGTAAGTGTTTATGATTTGTCAAGTACAAGGACTAATCTTAAAACAATTTAAAATTACAGAAATTAAATTAAAAATTAACATAAATTATAATAACTAAAGGATTAATTTTTTTTAAGAAGAAAGCCCTTAATCAAATACCCCTAGTATTATTTTTTTAATATAATCTTTAATAAAATACTTTTTTTTGAAAATGTACTTCTATAAAATATTTTACAATAAAAATTATATTTTTAGTTTAGGTTAGACTTTAATTTGTTTTAATATCAAAGCCTGAACTAAATTCAAGCTTGATTAGAAAGTAAAAAAAAAACATGAATTTTATTTGTCTTAAATTTTAAGCCTAGGTTATTTGCTTGTCATCTATTTTGAAACAAACAATTTATGTACCTCTTCAATATTTTAAAAAATAAATATTTCATCTAATTGTTTACACTGATTCACTTGGTGTTCAAGTTAGAAAGATTACCATTTTTTTATTATTATTTCTTTCTATTATGGTGCATCATAGTTTCTTTTACTATTTTGAATGTAATAAGGAGAACATAATTGATCAATAAGGCACGTGTAATATTGAGACAAGCCCCTTTTAAGAAATAGGGTAGATGTTATCTCAAATGAATTATTTGTAACCATTGTTTTCTCCATACATGGGTAACAAACTAACATGTTTGCAATGGCTATAGTATAGTGGTTCGCATTTTGGGGATTCAAGATTCAAGCATATAGCATTTCCTCCACCATGCTCCTATATTCGCACGTTCCACCACGTTCTTCCTTGTGGCACTTTTGATGGGGGGAGTCATTGATGATGGTCTGTAAATAATAGGGTCCTTGAGCTCAATTTTGTATCATACTTGTCTTCCAAAAATACATACACTAAAACTGAGAGCTCAGAAGCATTTCCGTGTTCACTCTTGTATCAGTTTTGCAATGGTTGAAGGTTAGTTAGTTTTCTTTCACATCTTGAATTTATGGATATTATATATATATATATATATATTTGTATATCCATTTAGATTTAACATTTGCTATCAAAGCATGAAATACCTCTGTCTCTGTCTTGTTGTGTTTTTTAGAGCTCAAAGCTTAAATTATTGTGCAAAGTTGGGTTGGTCTATAGAACTATTTTTTCATCATTTTGATACTATAGATGCAATCCTTATGAAATTCTGATGAAAATTGACTCTTGAGCCATCCAAAACAAAGCTAAAAATAGCAAGAAATAACTGAGTTTCCATTCGAGTCCGATACAGGTCTTAACCGGATTGGCTATAGTATAGTGGTTCGCATTTTGGGGATTCAAGATTCAAGCATATAGCATTTCCTCCACCATGCTCCTATATTCGCACGTTCCACCACGTTCTTCCTTGTGGCACTTTTGATGGGGGGAGTCATTGATGATGGTCTGTAAATAATAGGGTCCTTGAGCTCAATTTTGTATCATACTTGTCTTCCAAAAATACATACACTAAAACTGAGAGCTCAGAAGCATTTCCGTGTTCACTCTTGTATCAGTTTTGCAATGGTTGAAGGTTAGTTAGTTTTCTTTCACATCTTGAATTTATGGATATTATATATATATATATATATTTGTATATCCATTTAGATTTAACATTTGCTATCAAAGCATGAAATACCTCTGTCTCTGTCTTGTTGTGTTTTTTAGAGCTCAAAGCTTAAATTATTGTGCAAAGTTGGGTTGGTCTATAGAACTATTTTTTCATCATTTTGATACTATAGATGCAATCCTTATGAAATTCTGATGAAAATTGACTCTTGAGCCATCCAAAACAAAGCTAAAAATAGCAAGAAATAACTGAGTTTCCATTCGAGTCCGATATTGGGTTGACCTAGCTGGAAGTCAGGGACGTATGACATGTTGTTTTAGGATAGTCTTGGTGTTGAAGTTATGGCCAAACGTATGTAGTTTGCCTTGCCTTTTTACACAAAACAAATACAACGGCATATAAGTAGGATTCGAACCCAGGCCCCTAAGCATCAACATAAAACCTTACCGCTTTAGCCATGTTGTATTATTATTTTATATGTGTATCATTTAATATATATATATCTCATTGTTTGGGTTCATGGACTAAGATGTATACAAGCCTTCATTTCATGATTCATATATTTTCAAATATTGTCAAAAATTATTTTCTGGTATCTATAAAAAAACAATAAAAAAGAGGAAGGGTGTTGGGCTACTTAGCCCCCAAATTTTTAAAGATTTTGACATTTTGGAATAAATAATACATTGGACTTAATTTTTGGACAATTTTTTGGACAAAATATTTAGTAGGTCAAAATTATTTTGGGTTTAAATTTTTAAAATTTTTGAACAAAAATATTTCATTGGCCAATATTTAATTTAAAATTTGACAATAATTTATTTTGTTGGCCATTTATTTTATTCAAAATTATTAAATGCGTTTTAATTTGTTCAAATTTTGGGAAAATTCTTTTGGACAAACTTAAATTAATTTTTGATAATAGTTAGTTATTCTATTGTCAAGAAAATTATTGTAAAATTAATTGTATGCCTTTAAAATTTGCCTAAATTTTCGAAAACTATTGATTTTAGACAATTTTGGCATATTTAAGAATAAAAATAACAAATTTATGGTGTCATTTAAATTATGCCTAATTTTTGGTTAATTAATTTTTTTAGGCAATATTTATAGCACATTTAGATTAATTTAAAGAGAGAATATTAATTAATTAAAATTTTCACATCTTATTTAATTGACTAATTGATTAATTATTCAAATTCTTATTATGTAAGACTTATTTATGCATTATATTAAGTTATATTCAAGCATGCAATTTTATTATTAAGATGTTAATATGATTTATATAATTTTAATTTAATTAGAGTTTAACCACAGCACTTTTAATTATTTTAAAATTATACATTAACTGTTATAATCACATAAAAGGAAAAGTGACATCAAATTGTAATTAATCATATTTAATATGATAATCATTATTCTACAGGAATATTATCATATTTTATATGATTAATTAGGGTGGAATAGTAAATTTTTTCTTTTCTTGATTTGCCTACAGGAATTAAAAAAAGAATATAATTTGCTGGTTTCATTACAAAATTACATGAATCTAATTAAATAAAATTTGGCTCATAGGTAATTTTATTTGTTATTAGGCTTATAGTTTGAAAAGACATGTTTTACGTTGGTAAAACATGTTATAAAAAATATTTAATTATTTCAAATTATTGATATAACATGTGAATTTTGTGTAGCTTTTCAACCTTTAAATATCTTTGATTTTTAAATTCCTAAATTAATTGGTGATAACTATAAGATATGGAAGGAGAAAATACTTCTCTAATTAAGGCAATCAGACATTGATGATGCAATTAAAAAAGATGAATCTCCTAAACCTACAGACACTAGTAGTGCATCTGTAATAAGCCTTTATGAACACTGGGACTGATCAAATTGTCTCAGCATGATGTATATCAAAACTAAAATATCTGCTAGTATTAGTAGGTCTATTGGAGAGTATCAAAATGTCTGAAACTTGCTAAAACTATTGATGAACAATTCAAATCCTCGGACAAAGCTTTGGCAAGCACCCTAATGACAAGGTTATCATTTATAAGACTTACTAGCATAAGGGTGGTATGAGAGTACATCATGCAGATGAGGGATATAGCGATTCAATTGAAAACACTTAAGATTGAGATGTCTGAGTCTTTCCTCGTGCGTTGCATCTTGAACTCTTTACCACATTAATATAGGCCTTTCAAAATCTCTTACAACATACATAAGAAGAAATGGTCAACTAATGAGCTTCTGACCATGTGTATATAGGAAGAGGGAAGGCTTATAATAGAGACGGGAGAAAGTGCACATATGGCAATAAAAGGAAAAAAACAAGAGACAAGCTAAACCAAAGGGAAAGTGTCCATTCAACCTAACATTAAGAAGGAGTCTAAGTGCTTCTTTTGTAAAAAAAAAAAAAAGGGACACATGAAAAAAGACTACATCAAATTTAAAGCTTGGCTTGAAAAGAAACGTAACTCAAATTTTATTCTTTTGTTATGAATCTAATATGGTAGATGTTAGTAATAACATATGGTGGATTAATTTTAGTTTTACAATCTATATCTCTAATACCTTGCAAGGCTTTCTAAACTAAAGGAAGTTGGTGGGTAATAAGTAGTATATCTATTCAAGCAACAAGATGGGCTTACTAGTAGAAGATGTAGGAACTTGTAGATTAGTTTTATATATTAGTTTTAGTTTGATATTGAAAAGAACCTTTTATATACTAAGTTTCTTTAGAAATTTGATTTTTGTTTCGAAACTTATACCTTTTAGATACTTTTTTGAATTTTCAAATGATATGTTTAAATTATTTCATAAATCTAGTCTTATTGTCAATGATACAATTTTCAATGGTCTTTTCCGAATTCAATTACAAGATAGTACATCTAGTGATTCAATGTAGGTTTCTAGTAGCATAAGTATTAAGAAATGTATTACTAATGAAGATTCCTCTATATTGTGGCACCATAAGCTTGGTTATATCTCAATAGAAAGGGTTAAGAAGTTAATAAAAGATGTAGTACTTAGTATACTTGATTTTACTGACTTTGATACATGTATAGACTGCATTAAAGGAAAACAGATTAATAGGACTAAGAAAGGTGCTAAGAGGAGTTCTACCATATTAAAAATCATACATACGGATATTTGTAGTCCAGATTTGAATTATAGTGGTCAAAAATACATTATTACCTTTATTAATGATTACTCACGATATATATATCTCTATATACTGAATAATAAAAATGAGGCACTTAATGCCTTTAAAGTCTTTAAGGCAGAAGTAGAAAAATAATGTGATAAACAAATTAAGATAGTGAGATTTGATAGAGATTGTGAGTATTATGATAGATATATTGAAGATGGATAAGCACCAAATCCATTTGCTAGATTTCTTGAAGAATAAGGGATTGTTGCCCCAATATACCATGCCTAGGTTTTCAAACCAAAATGGTATAAATGAAAGAAGAAATCAAATATTGTTGGACATAGTGCAAAATATACTTAGTAGCTCTAAGCTTCCTAAATTCTTATGGACTGAAGCTCTTAAAATGGTTGTGTATATTCTTAACTGAGTTCTAATAAAGGCCGTTGAAAAGACACTATTTGAAATGTTTAAAGATTGGAAGCCGAGTTTAAGGTATATGTGTATTTAGGGATGCCCATTTAAGGTTAGCTTTTATAATCCATAAGAAAAGAAATTTGACCTTAGGACCATTAATGGCTACTTCATTAGGTATGCTAAAAGATTTAAGGGTTATGGATTTTATTGTCCATCTTAGAGCATTATAATTGTGGAATTAAGAAATACAAAATTTCTTAAGAATGACTTCATTAGTGAGAGTGATCAAATTGAGCACTTAGGTTCTGAAAATGATTAATCTAATATTCAAACTCTTACATCAAGTGATTAATTAATTGTGATCCATGTCCCTCAAGTTCAAACAGGTATTCAACAACTAATCATTTAGGATCCATAATCCGTTGACCATGACCAAGTTGATCTAGCTGATGAGCAATCTTTAGGGACTATTGAACAACATGTTCCCCAAGAGAATATTAAGTCAACATTAAAAAGATTAACTAAGATGAGGAGGTCAGCAATTTCAAGTGATTATATTGTGTATTTATAAGAATTTAATTACAATATAAGAGTCAAGAATGACTTTGAAACATTTTTATAAGCCATTAGTTGCAGAGAATTTGAATTATGGCACAATGCCATGAAGAAAAAGATGAATTATATAGCTTCTAATGGAATGGAGTTTGGGATTTCGTCGAGTTGTCTAATAGTTCTAGAGCCATTAGATGTAAATAGGTCTATAAGACAAAGAGGGGCATATTAGGCAATATCGAGAGATATAAAGTAGAACTCCTGACTAAGAGATTCACTCAAAGGGAAGTAATTGATTACACAGAGATTTTTTTTCCTGTATCTAAAAAAAAATTCTCTCCATATAATAATAGCATTGGTTACCCATTTTGACTTAGAACTACATCAGATGGATGTGAAGACAGCATTTTTCAATGGAGAACTAGAGAAGGAGGTATATATGAAATAACTTGAAAGATTCTCCTCTAGTGCCAGTGAGCATTTGATGTGCAAGCTTAAGAAATTTATATATGATTGAAACAAGCCTCCCCCCAATGGTACTTAAAATTTCATAATATTATCTCTTCATATGGATTTGTAGATAATGTCATGGATCAATGCATATACCAAAAGGTTAGTAGGAATAAAATTTGTTTTCTTATGTTATATGTGAACGACATATTGTTTGCAACTAATGATAAAAAATTGTTATATGAGGTGAAATAATTTCTCTCTGAGAATTTTGATAAGGATATGGGTGAGGCTTTTTATGTCATTGGTAGAAAAATCCTTAGGGATAAAATTCAATGTATTTTGGATCTATCACAAGAAGTTTATATCAATAAAGTTTTAGAGAGATTCTAAATGAAGGACTATTCACCAAATATAGCACCCATTATAAAAGGTGACAGGTTCAATTTGAATCAGTGTCTGAAGAATGATCTAGAAAAGGAACAGATGCATAATATTCCATATGCTTCTGTTGTCGAAAGTCTTATGTATGCTCAGGTTTGTACATGATCTGACATTGTATTTATAGTTAGAATCTTATGGAGATATCAAAGTAATCTAAATATGGATCACTGGAGAGCTACAAAGAAGGTGATGAAGTACCTTAAGGGTACTAAAGATTACAGACTGATGTATAGACGAGTTGAGAATTTTGAGATAGTTGACTACTCAAATTCGAATTTTACTAGTTGTGTTGATTCACGAAAATCAACCTTAAGGTATATTTTTATGTTTGCTGGTAGAGTTGTATCTTAGAGGAGCACAAATCAGACTTTGACTTCTACTTCTATCACAGAGGTTGAGTTCGTATCTTATTTTGAGGTCATTTTGCATGGTGTATGGCTAAAGAACTTTATTTATGCGCTCAGAATCATAGATTCAATTTTTAGGCCATTGAGAATTTATTGTAACAACTTAGCTACATTTTTTTTAGCAAAGAATAACAAAAGAAGAAGTCGAAGTAAGCACATCGATGTTAAGTACTTAGCTATTCAAAAACGTGTTAGAAAAAACAAAGTTACCATTAAACATGTTAGCATTAAGTTAATATTAGTATATCCTTTAACAAAAGGCATACAACCATTAGTGTTTAAGGATCATGTATCTAGGATGAGACTTGATACCATATTGAGTTTTTGATGTATTGTACATATATCATTTGTATTAAAATTCTTATTTAGTTTGAGTTATTTTTTTATTTTAGTATATACATTTATGTTTAGAGAAAAGCAACATTAGTAAGACCTAGAATAAACGTAAGGGTTATTCATTAAGTTTATGGTAGGTTGAGAAAGTAAAATGCATTGTAATACATGGAAGGTAATACTAGTATATAGAGGACTTACTGCTATAATTCGTGTATTGAGTTTTCTCTTCTTGGAATATAAATATAAATCTAAAAATTATTAAGTCATTCAGACCAAGTGGGAGAGTATAACCGTTGTTTTCTCCATATGTGGATAACAAACTAACGTGCTTGCAACGGCTATAGTATAGTGGTCTGAATTTTAAAGATTCAAGATTCAAGTATATAGCATTTCCTCTACCACGTTCCGACATTTGCACGTTCCACCACATTCTTCCTTGTGGCACTTTTGATGGAAGGAGCCATTGAGGATGGTCTATAAATAATGGGTCCCTAAGCTCAATTTTGTATCACACTTATCTTCCAAAAATACATACACCATCATACATGAAAATTGAGAGCTCATAAGCATTCTCGTGTTTACTCTTGTACTAATTTTGCAATGGCTGAAGGTTAGTTAGTTTTCTTAGGCATTTTGAATTTTTGGATATTATATATGTATTTGTATATCCATTTAGATTCAATATCATTTGGACATTACGTGTAGTTAAAAAGAGAAAGATTGAAGAGTTTTTATGTTGGAAGTTTCTCTTTTCAAATTTCATTGTTAGAAGCTATTTAGCTATTTTTTTTTTTAGTTTGTCTCCCTTCAATTGAACGCTGTACATTTGTTTTGAAAGATCCAAATTGAGTTGTTAACCTAGTAGATGACATTAGTTATTAGAATACTACAATCACAAATGAATAGGAACATTTTGGAATCCCCATAAATGCTACATTGAAGTCAGAGATTCATGCAACGGTGGAGCTACGTTATAGTGAGATTGGCAGATGTCTAATGTCAATTTTGCAAATTTATATGTATATAATATTATATATTGATATTATACCCCACATCCTTTGAGACTTTGAACCCATTGTATTTACAGAATTTACTAAACACACATATGTATATTTCATATTATTTGGCATTTAGAATTAAACCAATTAAATCTACACATTTTTTTTTTCTTTTCTTTCGTTTCATTTCGTTTCTTTCTCCTTTTCCTATTTTCTTCTTACCTTTCTTCTTTTCTTTCCATTTCTCCCTCACATTTTCTTCTTCTTTTTTTAATTCTCCTTAGTTTTTTAGATTTTATACAATAATTCTTCTTTCCCTCCCAATTACTCTTTGCCCAATATTTCTTACATTTTTTAATTTATATTTAATCAATGCTTGCCTTTAACACATTTTGTAATTAGCAGTTTTAGAATAATTGAGTAGAATATAAATAAGTTCAAATGATCATATATTGTTCCAAGGGAGCAACAATTGTCTCTTAATAGCGCAAAACTTTTTGAAATATTGTTAGATAAAATAGTTTTTGTTGTACCTTATATATATATATACACACACAAATTAACAATCATACATTTTTATGTTTTATCAAGTAAACTTATATTCCTTCAAAATACTATTTTGAACTGTTTATAGAATTATTATAATGTTATATGTGATAATGTATTTTTTTAGTATATTTTTATTATATTACATAAGTATTGAATAGATATAAAACTATAACTTTATGTGCATATAGTGAAATTATTGATATTGATATAAATAGTGATTTTTAATATATTATTAATTTAAATTCAAATTTATTTCTGGATTTAGAAAGGAGAAAGTTAAGATATTATTAATGAGTTAATTTAATTTAATTTAATTTAAAACTTTAAAAAGAAGTATTTTATTTAAACGATATATTATAAGAGTATAATTTTTTTTTTAAATAAGATGTAATAAATTTTTTTTTATCTCTCTAACTTAAGGTCCTGGTTCTGTCACTTGATCTACGGGAGGTATAATTAGATTTTGTTGAATTAATATGCTAATTTAATGTTAGTAAACGTGCAAGTAAATTAAAAGATTATTTCGTTCTTTCTCTAATTTTTTAAAATTAAAACTAAATAGATTTATTATGCGAGAGACTAAGTTGTTACTGATTGCGTTGAAGCCAGCCATTGATCATACCTACTAATTTACGTGTGCTTATCGCTCACGCAGCCCAGGACAATAGGAAGGAACTTTGTTGGAAACTTAGCTGCAATGGGAGGACCTCATGCGGGCAAAATGTATGTGTTATTGCTTGATGTCAAGTGAATTACCGACTTGCGTTTGCTTCGGAGAATACACGAGGCCAGCAATTTTCTATAGTTATTTATTTAGAGTAAATTATTATTTTTGTTTAAAAAAGTTTAAATTACATGGTATTTCTTTTTATTCTAAAAGTTTATATTCATTTTTTAAAATTAAAATATACATTATACTTTCTTAAATTACAGCAAAACATAAGCTATAATTATATTTATGTTGTGCAGAAGATCTTTATATATATATATATATAATATAATATAATAAATAATAAATATTTATTTGATCGATATAAAAATAATCAATTTTTTAATTTCTGAATAAATTGAATTTATAATTTTTTATACAAAATAAATAACATTGAGATAAA
This sequence comes from Erythrophleum ivorense, assembly GCA_026724425.1. Lineage (NCBI taxonomy): Eukaryota > Viridiplantae > Streptophyta > Magnoliopsida > Fabales > Fabaceae > Erythrophleum > Erythrophleum ivorense. The sequence continues at coordinate 537,034 of JAIUCV010000036.1, read as the reverse complement.
ATTTAAAAATATATTTTTCAATGAGTTATGTTTTTAATAAAAATATCAATATTATTTTAAAAGATATTTTGGCCATATTTTAGTTTAAATGGAATTTGTGTATATTTTTATAATAGTGAGAAAGACCATATTATTTAAGTAACTTTTGGAAAGGGAAGAATACTTACCCAGTTATTTAATTTCTATCATCATTATTAATATTTTTTGTGTTTTTTGTTTTGGGATTTTGCCATATTATCAGTTATTACTTATTAGTTTATAGCGTCATTTTTAGGAGCCCAACACACCATTCTAAGGGACTTTTTGAGGAATTTTAATTTTTTGAAGACTCAAAAAATTATTAATATTTAATTTATTCCAATATCTCTTTTGCAAAATTGGCAACTGTTTTCTTTTCAACACAAATCCTGATAGCAAAACTAAAGTACTCTAGAGGTTGATGAAGGGTAGTATCTGTTCAAGGATTAGATCTTTTTAATTATAATCGGAATCTTTTAATTATCCAAAGGTTCAATTTAATGTTTTTTTTTTTGTGTGTCGATGTCATTATTGACTTCAATTATGTACATAAGTTGATATTGAAAAATTAAATGTGAAAAAAGGGATTAGTATTCATAAGGTTTACATTTTACAGGTACATTTTGGGGGGGGGGGGGGAGAATTCAATTTTTGTGCAATCTGAATTCGTTTTTAAATGCAGAACAATAAAAACAAGATGAATTCTTTTCCTTTTGTATACTTTTATTCAAAGTCTTTTTTTAGGGAAAACGTAGTATAAAATTATTTTAGCATGATATAAATATGTCTACATTTGTGACTCTGAACTCTTTAGACTTGGTTAAAGTTGTTTAATGGTTATTTAACGTAAAATTATTTTAGCATGAGATAAAAATGTTTATATTTTTAGACACTTAGGCCACGTTTAATTTGAAAAAAATGAGGAGTGTTAAAGTTGAAAGGGAAAGAAAATCAACACATTTCCATAGTTAGAGTTTAATACATTTTTTTCATTTGACTGTGGAAATTCTCACATTTGTAAGGATGGGCTCCATCAAAATAATTGATGGAATGTATTTTATTCTCTAGAGTTTAATGTCCTTCCAAATACACTAATGAAAAATGATTATTTTTATATTTTTTATTATTGATAAATTAAAAAAATATTTTTTTGAATTAAAAAATTAAATATTTCCATATACATATTTATTCCATTATTGATAATTAAAAGAAAAACATAAACTATGTCAAGTTTAGTTAATATGAGGTAGATAAAGCTACCTATTAACTGCTTATACATAATTATATCTTTTAATTCTTTGCTTTTGTGTGAGCATAACTCTGTATTTACCTTTAGTGAAGTTGAGACAGGCTTGCACTTGAGCATACTAAACCTCTATAGCAAGTCTCACGCATACATATGTTAGCATAAAAAGAGTATTTTCTTGGTATTATCTACCTCAAAACCCAATAAATGCCTTAACTCATTGAGTTCTTTTATCTAGAAGTGTATTAATAGATTAGCTTTCGTCTAGCCAATTTCTTTTTCATCATCTCCTATAATGGTAAGATCATTCGTATATACTAGCACAATTACTAGTCTTTTATCTCAAGCTTTCATAAACAAACTTGAGTTTTGTAGAGACAATGGGTAATTGCTTTGCACATAGGAATTCTACTATCTTACTGTACCAATTTCATGGTGTTTGCTTCAACTTGTAAAGGGTCTTTAATTTACGTGCACACACACACACATATGTATCCAATTCTTTGTGTAAGAATGCATTTTTCGTGCCCATTTGCCAAAGCTTCCATGACTTGATGGTGGTCTTTACCATTAGGCTAAAAGTTTAATCATAGTTAGACCTATACTTTTAAGAGAACCTATGCACCACTAACCTTGCTTTGTACCTTTCAACTAATCCATCTATCCTTGCCTTACTTTATAAACCCATTTGCATGATATGAATTTTATGTCCCTTGATTTAGGTACCAAATCTCATATTTTGTTCTATCTCAAAGCATGAATTTCTTCTTCTATGACTTCCTTCCATTCCTTATACTCAAAAGCCTCCTCATATGTGCTTAAGTCTTTTATGTCTTCAATTAAAGTTGCATTAGCATACTTGGGATTTGGTTTGCATACCATCATGGATATCCAAAGTAGTGGTGCTTGATCTTTTTCTTCCACGTATTCATCTTCTGCAAGCTAAGTTGGCCTTTCCTTCTCTAGAGATGTTCGATGTATTCCATTATGCCATGGGCTCTTAGCTTTGGACTTAGGACTTACTAGAGAACTTATATCTTCCTTTGTAAATTGCATATTCTCGAGCTCATGCTGCTTCTATAATTTTTCTTATAACTTCTCATAATCTCTTAAGAGTCTCACAAGAGAATTACTTGTCACGACCACCATGATGATGTTTCATCAAATACCACATTTTGAGAAACATAGCAATATCCTATCATCAAATCACAACACTTCTACCCTTTCCTTTTATTATCATAGCATATGAATATGCATCAAATAGCTTTCTTCTTAAACTTGTTTCATAGATGATCTAAAACTAATACATAGAATATTCATCCAAAAATTCAAAAATAATGAGTGACATAAGGTGTAGTGTGGCAGGAGTGTCTAGTGATAGAAAAGTCAAAATAAGTAAGTGTGTATTATATTTTGAGTGAGAAATAAAAAAAATTCTTTCAAAGAAATCCTCTAAGTTCAACAAGTGGTATTAAAGGTTGGTTAGTGTAGGACCAATTAATATAGCTTGGGTTTCTTGACATTAGGCTGTCAAAGTTAAGATTGCTCCAAGGTGTTGATAGTTTGCAATTTGGGACTATGAAATTATTCAGTTAGCGAATAGACTTACTTGGTCAAGTGTCAGGCATCACCAAGTCACTATAGCAAAAATTGCTTTGTCAATAGTTGATATCAAGAAATTAAATCATAATAATTATAAAATATGGTTTACTTGAAGTCAATTTTATTTGTTCAAACAAGATTTATGAAATATTGTTGGAGGTAGTAATACTACACAACTAACAAATCCCTAAAAACTTAAGCAAATGGAAGGTAAAGGTAAGTAAGAGGATGTATGTGTTGTCCATGATGATAGAGGATGATCTACTTCAACATATTTAGGATGCAAAAATATCAAAGGAAGCATAGGACACTCTAGTGACACTCTTTACAAAGACGAGTAATGCAAGGCTCCAATGATTAGAGAACAAGCTAATGGCAATCTCACAGCAAGGCATGCCATGATAAGTCCATTATATTTTAGCCTTGAGTCATGAATTAGAATTCGCCTTATCTGTTTTTTGAGATTTTATTTTTGGGATATAATTTGGACATCAGCTTTACCTATATTAAAATATTAGCTTATTGATATGCTTTGCTATGAGGTTACTATAAGCTTGTTTTCTAATATGTGGAGCTTCATGTTACTTGTTCTTGTAAAGAGTGTCACTATGGTGTCCCGTGCTTGCTTTAGTATTTTTTCATCTTGAATATATTGAAGGAGATTGTCCTCTATTGTCACCAACAACACATACAGCACCTTGCATTCCCTTACTTTCCATTTGTTTAAGTCTTTGAGATTCATTGGTTATGTAATATTACTATCTCCTATAATATACTATCAATCTTGCTCGAGCAAATATAACCAAATCTAAGTGAACCATGTTTTATAATTATTATAATTTAATTTCTTGATGTTGGTTACCGATATAACAATTTCAATCATAATGATTTAGTGATGCCTAGCACCTAAACAAGTAAATCTGGTTTTTGACTAAATGACTTTGCAATCCCAAATTATGCACTAGCGACACATTGGAACAATCTCAACTCCGATGGTCTAACAATAAAAAACCCATATTATACCGCCTGATACTAAATCAACTAAATTTTGATACCATTTATTGAAGTTGGAAGGCTTCTTTAAAAAAAAACAATTCTTTTATTTCTCAATGAAATTATAATATACATTCAATCACTTTGACTTTTCTCTCACTAGACCTCTCTTCCACACTACACCTCATGTCACTCACTATCACACACTCCACTTGATTGTGCTACACAATTAGCTACATTTTGCAACGCTTCACCTAGATGTATTTATAGGAGGGCAAGTTAGTGGCTTGCCTGTTTTGGAGAGTTTTCTAGATTCTTCTCTATAATTTTTTATTTCATTGTCATTCTAAATCTTTTCACAAAAATTTATAACCAGCCAACTTTTTTAGCTTCTTAGGATTCATCATTTGAATTGTCGAGAGTTTAGAATTTTTTACATTAATTTTTTTTCTACTAGTGTTGTTTCTTAAAATATATATTATTTTATACGTCAAAATAATATACAGTGGTCACTTAGAGGTGAACTTTTGAGACTCCAGTCAAGTAAAAGGCAGAAACAAAATACTAAAGTGAAAGTGAGAGGCACTTTCATATAAAATTATTTTTATTGAAATTAATGGTTAACTAAAACGACGTTGATTGTTGAAAGAGAAAATTCACGATCACACACAATCCGTTGAGTAATTATCAAAATATGTCATAAGGCAAATATGGTACCATATCATTTAAGGTATTTGAATCACTAATGAAAGGTAGAAATAAAACATTCACGCCTTTGCTTTGTATGCAAACGTTGCTCATGATATTTGTAATTGTTGTTGATACTTCTCAATAAAATAACTAGTTTTTTTTATTAAAAAAGGTGATAATATATAGCAATTATATTTAAAAATATGTATCTACCAAAAAAACATTCAAAAGATATCAATGATGAGTGATTATTTAATTACTAATTTATTATATCAATTTTTAACATAAGAGGGAAAAGTGTAAATAATTCTTTTCAATTTTATGTCATTTATAAATATAATTTTAAATTTTAAAACTAAAAAGAATATTTCTTTCACTGCCAATTTTTAATGATTTAGATCTTCTGTTTATTTTTTTTCAGTTAACTTCGTTAACAAAGGTGACATTTATACTTGTTATTTGTTATATAGCATACTTTTTTCCTTTTTAAAACAGGAAATAATAAAATCTTAGATGGCACATCCAAAACTAGGCTAATGAAAAAATAGTTATTAGGGTTTAAATGCTAAAAGGTAATAGATGAAAAGATATTTTTTTTAATTTTTAAAATTAAGCAAATTTTTACAAATAATTAAAATTAAAAAAGTATTTATATTTTTTTCAAATTAAAATTAAAGAGTGAATTAACATACACTTAAGCACATGCCAAGTCATTCATTTTTATTACGTGATTAGAATTAATTAGTATACAAATGTTGCGTTTGGTATGTAAATATTATAATATCTTAAACATTTAAAAATTTATTTATAAAAATTTAAACATAATATATATAATCAATATTTTTATGTAAAACTCATATAATAAGTAAATTTCAAAATTAAACTCAAACTTCTTATTATTTCCATTTATCCATATCAGATAATTTTTTAAAAAATAAAATTTGTTATATACAAAATATGAAGAGTAAGTTATTATTTATTTTTAAAATAAAACATGTGTTTTCTTTTTTTTAAGTGAAAGCAACCGGTTGCGGGCGTCATTATTGCACAGTAGCTAACGTCCAAAACCTGGGTGCCTTGGAGGCGGTGCCCACTGCTTTTATCACTCTCCAAATGGTTATATACTTAACGGCTAAATTTCTTCAGCCACACGTTTCCGAGCGAGGCAAATATTTTTTGCGGGGAGACGTGGAGTTGTTATATTTTGTTACCACTTTTTTTTTAAACAAAAATTTTTTATTTTAATTAAAACATTTAATAACAAATATATTAAAAAATGTATATATGTTTTTTAAATATTTATTAAGATATTATTACAATCTCTCGAAATAGAAATCTGTTTTAAAAAGTTATTTTTTTGAAAAAAAATGAAATATACTTACTTTTATAACAACGAAAAATAAATTACAATTAAAATTATGTTGATCAAAATACATGCACATATTTGAATACATATACATATATATATTCAAATAAAACATAAATTTAAATAATATAAAAAATTTACTTCTTTAGATTTGTAATTTGTAAAATCATCTAATAAAAAATTAAGTTATTAATATGAATAACATATTCATAAGATATTTTATTTAAAATTAACTAACTAAAATATAATAATTTAATTTCAACAATAAATTTTCTATTATTGATAATTCTACGCATTGTCATAATTTAATAAGATTTTAAAATAAATTAAATTTATAATTTTCAATAAAAAATACATAATATTAAAATTAGAGTTTAAAAAACATATTGTCTAATAAGTTATATTTTAATAAAAATAAACAATATCATTATTGAGACTATTTGATCATCTTTTGATTTTAGAAATATTATAATTATTTTCAAAACAAAGGGAAGAAATGTATAATTTAAATATTTAAAAATTATTATAGTCTCATAGTATAGAAAAGGTTAGTATTACTTCTATTCATATGTTGATAAGTAAATAAATCTCATTTAGAATTTAAGATTTAAGTCAATCATGATTTACAATTAAATTTTGTGACATTTATTAATATATACTAAAATAAAATAATAATAATAATAATAATATTATTATTAAATATATAATAATACATAAATTTTTAAAATAAGTTACAAACAATATATTTTTAAATCACGACAAAGTAATGAATTATTGTTTTTACCTATCAGACAAAGGGAACAGAATTTAATCGGTGGATTCATCATCATCTCAGTCGTGCATTTATCCCAATGGTGGGGCCCACCTCCCATGCATCCTCCTCGTCTGCTTCGAGTGATTTGGTTAGATAAACGACAATCAAATGCATTTAAATTAAAATACTTAATATTAATCTTATGTTAAAAATTGCATTTAATTTTTATTGATATTTTAATATATATTATAAATTTTCATAAAAATTATTTTTTATATATAACATGAAACTATAATTTTATTTATTTAAAATTTATATTATGTAAAATCTTAAGTGTATTTATTTAAAAATTATATTATGTAAAAATTTAATTTTATTAATAAAAATAAATTGAAAGAAACATAAATCTAATTTTCAAAATAAAAAACATTAAACTTAATTTAATCTGATTTAAATTTATTTAATTTATCAACAAGGAGCTGTTACTATATAATTAAATTTAATCTTTTAGATAAAGTATTATATATAATTTTCATTTTAGAAAAAATTGGATTTTTCCTTCATTCGGAGTATGAATAAAGAAAGTTTAAGGTTATGAAATCTTCCTACTTTCGTTGGGCTTGGGTAATCATAGCATCCATCTCATCTTTTTGCAGTTTTCGGAAACATCTCTTCATTATTAACAATTTATAAAAACAAACTATGTAAATGATAATTTCTTTTAGAAATTTTAAATCAGTACAAAATTATCCATATTTGATAACAAAATTTTAATTATTTAACATCTGAGCTCTTCTATTTTACTGACAAAAAAGCAATAAATGTTTTATTGGTCAAAAAAGTAAATAAAAAATTATTAAATTTTAAAAATAAATTGAATTCTCATGTATTTATGATATATTTGGATAAAGAGATATAATTTTTCTAGGCCAATATAACATATAAAGAATGCTAATTTCCATACAAAAATACAATATTTCTCATAATTCAATTATAACTTGTAAATAAATATGTATGTGCAATCTAAGTAAGTTTATTAAATTGAAAAGCCCACCCACTAAAGACTAAACTTAAAATGGTTTAACAAAAGTTCAAGAATGCCTTTCATATTTTTTCTAATACTTATCTAAAGTTTATTATAAGTTTGTGATTAAAATTTTTAATTAAAATAAATATATAAAAATTTTAAAAAATGAATTATATAATGTTAAATTATTAAAATTTTTATTTTTCATAAAGAATATAACAAAACACACCTAAAACCAGCATCAACATGTTGATTGGAAAAAAAACAACTTGCATCTAATTTATTTTTTTCTTTCATATTAACTATTTTTTTAAAAGTAAATTACACAAATCTCTTTTGAGTTTTCTTAAAATTACAATTTTTATTTAAATATATATATCTCCCTTGAAACAAAAAATACCATATACTTTAGTCTAATTTTAAAATTTTTTAAACCAAAATACTCTTTATTTAAAATTATTTTAATTAAAAAATATCTGGTAAAATTTTTTAAATTATTTTAAATAGAAAATATTTTGACTAAAAAATTTAAAATTAGACTAAAGTTTAAAGTAGTTTTTGTTTCATGGTAAGGTTTTATATATTTTGAAAATAAAAAAATAATATATATAATTTTAACAAAATTTGAAAAGGAATTATATAATTTATTTTTTAATTAGGAAAAAATGTCTTTTTCCTTATTGTTACTTTATTGACCTCATGAGATAAGTCACTCTCTATTCTCTATTTTTTTAGAGAAGATTATATTTTTAGAATTCTAAATTAAAGATATTTATTTTGAAAATTTTGAAAATTTAAAATTATTTTAATGATTTCAAAATAAAAAAATCTAATTATAAAAACAAATTTTAACATTAAAAGTAAAAATTTTAATTATAAAAAATTATACTTTACAAGTAAAATTGTATATAACTCTCTTAAATTTTGAGTCACCTGCAAATAACCCTTAAACTTTAAAAGTTGACAAAGAATTTTTTAAATTTTGGATAATATACAGATAATTACTTGAACTTTAGATATGTGCAAATAATTCTCTCATATTTTAGAAATATACAAATAACCTCCTAAAAAGTGTGATATATAAGAGAGTTATTTGTAAATAATTCAAAATTTAAAAATTTATTTGCAAATAATTTAAAAAATTTAGATATGTTATTTACACATATCCAAAGTTTATAAGAGTTATTTGTATATTATTCAAAGTTAAGGAGGATCCATTGTAGATTTTAAAATTTTAAAAGAATTTTTTACACATAATCTAAAATTTAAAAGAGTTATGTGTAATTTATAAGCTTTTTTTCTCTCCAATTTTACTTTCATTCATGTTTGTTAGTGACCACTTTTTATAATTAAAATTTTTAATAATAATTTTAAAATTTAAGTTCCGATATCCACAACTTAACAATGTTATTTTCACTTTTCCTATAAAAGCACTCTGACTGTGTCCTCCCGACACACTTAACATACCCCGTTCCTGCTTCTTCCGCTTCACCGCTTTCCAAAAAATCACACGCATTCTTCAGGCAGAAACAGAGAGCTCAGAGAGAGAAAGAGCAAGCAGAAGCAAAGCAGAATAGTTCATCAGCCATGGAGGGGAAAGACGAGGACGTTAAGGTGGGAGCCAACAAGTTCACGGAGAGGCAACCCGTTGGGACCTCGGCTCAGACTAAGGACTACAAGGAGCCACCGGCGGCACCTCTGTTCGAGCCGGAGGAGCTTCACTCGTGGTCCTTCTGGAGAGCCGGAATCGCCGAGTTCATAGCCACGTTCTTGTTCCTTTACATCACTCTTCTCACTGTCATCGGTTATTCCAGGACTCCCAACAAGTGCGCCTCTGTGGGTACTCAGGGCATTGCTTGGGCCTTTGGGGGTATGATCTTCGCCCTCGTTTACTGCACCGCCGGTATCTCAGGTTAGCCTCTCCACCAGTCTTCGATCTGATTAATCTTCTCCAGTCCTTTATGTTTTTTCATTTCTCTTTCCGAAATTTTTGTGGAAGGTTTTCTGTGTTTGTGGTTGAATGCTGGTAGATATCTTCGTTGGAGTGTAAACTGTTGAGATGAAACATGCTGAGCTCGCATGGTTTCTGTCTTGAGAAAGTGTGATGTCATTCTCTCTCTAGTGCTTTTTGAGGGTGGGGGTAGTAGATGGAGAGTTTAATCTCCAGTCCTTAACGATTTTTTTTTAAATTATTGGGATGGCCGTGTGGGTGTGTGTCTTTTATTTTGTTTTTCTTTGAATAGTTTTCTGGGTAAAGGTGTTTGAAATTGTCATGGCATTTCTTTGTCTTCAGCATTTTGGGGATGTGGCTGGAGAGTTTAAATCTCTTGTTGAGTATAGTGTTCTATGTATGGGGTGGCCATATATCCTTCTCTTTTTCTTTTTGGTTTTTTCTTTGAAAAGTTTTCTGGGTAGAACCGTAAAATTGTTCGAATGTTTGTGGATATCTTGGTTGCGAGTGGAACTGAGCTGACATGCTTTCTTTCTAGAGAAATTGTTATAACATTTCTTTGTCTACTAGCTACTCTCATGTTGAGTAGTGTTCTCTATTCTGTATATATATTTGAGGCTCGTGAGCATTTTCCTGTTTGGTTCCCAGAAAAAACGGATCTGAGCTACGTTTCATTTGATTGTTTGTGAGCTCTGCCTTTGTTGGTTGTTTTGAGCGGAGGAGACTTCAACCTCCAATCCGTTCGGTTTCTAGGGAACTCAGAGAAACTGGGAAAAGAAATAACATCATAATAAGAGAGGAAAGTGAAGTGACCACATAATCTTTAATGACTCCTCTTTTCTCTTTATTTACCTTCCATTAAAATACATGCTTTTTTCCCCACCTATCTTTACTTTATCTTCTCTTTCATTCTCGGAGGAGATAAAGGAGGGGGAGATGTGGGCATCCTCACCTTTTTCTTTTAGTTAATGATATCTAGTTATGATACCAACTACTTCATTAGCCCCTGTAGATGGATTAAGACATGTTTATACAAGAGAATTTCTCAATAAATAGCGCTCTAACTCAAAAGTTTAAGCTTTCAAACGAGGACTCAAATAGTTTTATAATAATGTTGGTCCACGAAAAAACAAAAAGTTTTATAATAATCTCTTAACTCTAGGATATGCCCCTTCACACGCCAGTCCATGGGCCCCGCATAATGGGGGATGGCAAGTATTGAATTCCTGACCACTTAGTGTAAGTCTTTGATTCCATTTCAATGAATACCCCAACTCAAAAGTATAAGCATTCAAGTGAAAGCCTTTGGATAGTGATTTATAACAATTTCTTGGATTAATTGCTTTAGTTGTTGCAACATCTTTCTTTGCTTCTCATTTGTGTATGTATTTACCTTTCAAATTTCATGGTTTTTGCTATTTTACTAGGTGGACACATTAACCCAGCGGTGACATTTGGTCTTTTCCTGGCGAGGAAGCTCTCACTAACCAGGGCAATATTCTACATAGTGATGCAGTGCCTTGGTGCTATCTGTGGTGCTGGTGTTGTTAAAGGGTTCCAGCCCCGCCTGTATGAGAGTTTGGGTGGTGGAGCCAATGTAGTAAAGCATGGCTACACTAAGGGAGATGGCCTTGGTGCTGAGATTGTTGGTACCTTTGTTCTTGTCTACACCGTATTTTCTGCAACAGATGCCAAGAGGAATGCCAGAGACTCTCATGTCCCTGTCAGTATCACTGTTTATTCTGTAATCTGTTTTCATCTTTCATCTTATGTTCCTTCATTTGCACCCTCATGAGAATTTTATGCAATTCTTCTAATAACTTGCGCCCAGTTGTGAAATGCCTTATGGTGGTTTTTACTATCCTGTGTTAGACAAAACAAAAGTGCTATTTGTACAAAATAAGTATTGGTGGGGCAAATAAATATAAGTAGCCATGTGAATGATAGTTGATGAACTTGAACACATTCTCTCTTTTATTACTAGGAAAAATGGATTACAAATTTTCCTTCAATCCACAGTGGATTGATGAAATTTTTTTGCTGGTCTCATACTTGCTTTTGTCTCGTGTGACATGAGCTTACTGATGGATTTGGTGAATGAAAGATTCTTAGACAGACACAGTCTGTAGGTAGGTGAAACCAATCACAAAAAAAATAAATGTTAAAAGTCCCACATCACGTGTCTCCATCTCCTAAGTGTGGTTTTTATACTTGTTGGGCAACTTACTTGACACCAATTGGTTCTAGGTTGAAATCTAATGTGGTATCAGAGTCCAAGTCTATTGTGGATTGCATGTTCTGGTAGATTTATAATATGTTTTTCTGAAGTTTGGAAAGTGCGATACAACAGGTCTGTAGTTTGTGAAGTAAAATCCCTTAATTCCCCAACAAGGGTTGTTTCAATCTGTAAAATCTAATTGTGTCAATACAAAAGGTGTTTAGTTTGAGTCCTATTAGTAATAGCTCTTACCCTGAATTTAGAACAACCTATCTTCCTCTTAAATTTTGTTTATATCTAAAAAAAAAAATCTTTCAGTTTAGTTTAACCATTGTTCCCCTTGAGTGCATTTTGGTTTATCATTGGAATGTGCGCTTGGTACAGATCTTGGCTCCACTTCCAATTGGGTTTGCTGTGTTTTTGGTGCACTTGGCAACCATCCCCATCACTGGAACTGGTATCAACCCAGCCAGGAGCCTAGGAGCTGCCATCATTTACAACAGGGATCATGCATGGCATCACCACGTGAGTACTTGTAACAGAATATTCCATTTTAGGGTGAAATTAATGGATAAGACTTAGCCATAGTTCTTCAGGTATTTTTACAGTTTAGTCATCGTATAGTAATATTTTTTACGACTCAGCTTTAGATACCTTTAAGAAATCATAATTCTATTGAAGAACTTTCTTAAAATTGCATCAAGTTTTTTCCGAAATTAAATAGGCACTTTGCATGACAACTGTCTTTTTTGTTTGGTTCAAGTGGATCTTCTGGGTGGGACCATTCATTGGAGCTGCACTTGCTGCCCTCTACCACCAGATAGTTATTAGAGCCATTCCATTCAAGAGCAGAGCCTGAGAATTTCGCTTTGGCTTTTCTTCTTTGGTTTTTGTTTTGTTTTGTCTTTTGTTTGTGTTGGGGGGGAGTCTGCCACACTGTTGTTATCTATTGTGTGAAAAATGAGATTGAAATGAGGTGTTAATTATGTGGATGAGTAGCTTTTGACTGTGAAACTATTGTGAAGTAAATTTGTTGTCTCTGGTTTTGGTGTGTGATGGATATATTTAGCCGCTATTTTCTTATATGAAAATTTTGATTGATTCTGAGAGGTGAGATGATGATTTAATTTAACCCCGATTATAATTAGAACAATCATTGTCACACAAGTCAATTTTAATTGAACCTATGAAATGATGTCTCTGAACAAAATGCGCAACTTATTTTTTCATCTAACTAAAAATGAATTTTTAAGTAATATCGATTTAAAAAATGAGTTTGAAATGAGGTGTTAATTATGTGGATGAGTAGCTTTTGACTGTGAAACTATTGTGAAGTAAATTTGTTGTTTCTGGTTTTGGTGTGATGGATATATTTAGCCGCTATTTTCTTATATGAAAATTTTGATTGATTCTAAGAGGTGAGATGATTTAATTTAACCCCGATTATAATTAGAACAATCATTGTCACACAAGTCAATTTTAATTGAACCTATGAAATGATGTCTCTGAACAACTGGCCCAACTTATTTTTTCATCTAACTAAAAATGAGTTTTTAAGTAATATCGATTTAAAATAATAAAAGTATTACCATTTTTTAGATGCTGCTGATTTTGTAGTGCTGGGAAGAACTCCTGAGGGACTTTTCTTTAAATACAGAGGCTTCCTATTCTTGAGCTTTCTTCCGCACTTACGGCTTTATTATTATTTTTCCTGCAGCATACGTTAGTCATTTTAATTTTTTAATTGTTCCAAGAAAAATAATTAAGTATAATAAGGCAAAGGCAAAGTCACCGTTAAGAGAAGGGAAGTGGGACATGCATGGATATGGAGGAAGGAAGGGATGTCCGACAAGGAGGTGGCGAAGCGGGTCATTATGGGCCTAACTAGAGATAAGTCCGGCCTACCATTTGGTCCGAGAAAGTGGGCCCATTTAAGAACCCAACAGTGAGAAGGTTAGTCCAGATGACATGGAGGTATGGATATATTGGTCCTATATAAGTTTGAACTTGGGTCTCTTCACTGACCACAAGAAATAAGGTCAAACTTGAGTCTAACAACTTGTTTGGTATGAAGTCAAAAATGAAATAGAAACGGATTTCATTAGCCAAATGTGTTTAGCTAGGATGGATTTCCTAAATTAGAAAGGATTTGACCTCTAATTTCCATGGGATAAGTGCATCATTAAAGAAGCCTTTTAGAGCCAAAATGTTACTTTATCCATTTTACCTCGACTTTTTTTGTGTGTTGTCAATAGAAGCAATCTAGCTATTTGAGGTTGGATGATGGCAAATTGAGGTTGGAAAGCAAACTAGCCATTTGAGGAAAGTTGAGAATGGTGAATTCACCCTTTACGGTTAAAGTCGTGACATTGTGGGCTTGAGTTGCCATTTTTGGAGTAGTGAATGTGCCGAGCCAAGTTCATGAAGAAGAAGATGATAGGTTTTTGTTAAAAGGGTTTCTAGGTCTATTGGCTTTGCTAAAGCTATATTCTTTGCTCTGAGACTGAGTTTTTTAGGTTTTGGAATTGGAAGTAGAGTTTGATAATTTAGATAAAAAAGAAAAAGAGCATTTAGACACCATGGTATGATGGATGCTTGTTAGAAGGGTCTCTGGGCCTTTTAGCTCTGCTAATGCCTTGTTCTATGTTATAAGATTAAGTAAGAAGAAGATGAAGAAGGTAGCAGGAAGAAAGAGAATCAAGCAGGGGCAATTATTATTTTTAGTAAGGGCATTTTGGTTTTTTGTTATCATCTACTTTCTATTCTTACACTATTTTCATCTTACCAAACATACAAATAGAAATGTATTCTATTTTTTTTTTCATGTCATATCAAATACAATTGATTCTATTTCATTTCATTCAACATTCTCTTTTCATTTCCATCTAGGAGAATTGTGTATATTAAAGAGGCCCTAATTTTCTCTTAAATGAAATTTAAACCTAGGTCTTTGCCTTATTTGATTTAAAATATGTCAAAACTTTAATTCCATGCTCTTTAAATGATTATTTTTCCAATCTTAATAATGAAGTTAGCTCATCTCAATTGTTATTTAGTCTAAATATGCCTTATAATCTAAACTTGGACTAGTTACACTAATTAAGTTTAAATTTACACATATTATTTTCTTTTAGGTTATTACTGGATAGGTAGCATATTTATTATTGAATTCTTTTATGGTTTATTTATGTTTGTTTATTAATAACTATATTTTATGTTGCAAGCTAAGTTTGTCGTCAGTGATGAACACAAGAGCTACATTTTTATGTCAACTAAATGGCTATAGAATTTGTACAATGAAAGATAGGATAGTACAAAAACCAAAGATGAGCTACTCGCTACCATTTTAAAGGGTATTCTAAGGGATCAATGAGCAATTTACATAGACTAACATTTTCACCTAAAGACTATGATAATAACACTTTTTTACAATAGGTTCAATATTCTTGATTGATATTATTGATATTTTTCTATCAATAACCAAGAGACTGTCAAAAAAATAAATAAATAGAACAAAAGCAAGCAAAGGATACCACATATTAGCTGAATGAAGAGCCGTACATGATAAAAGGTCGAAATGGTAAGTTCAATTTAATAAATAATACAACTAAACTTTTGATATAATTTGAGATATATTACATTTGTCTTACGCTTTGTAAGAGGCTAAGAGTGGGGGCTTAGTCACCCAGAGAGATATGTGGATTGCCACACATAAGAGGACTCATAGATTTTAAGCTATCAGCATAAGTGTTTTCACTACATGGGAATAAAGTGATAATTCTTGATTTAGTTAAAAAGATACATTATTGAAATTATTTATTACTTTTTATTTTACCTAAATTTGTAGGACAAGTTTTCAATGCATCAGATTAAGGACTTTTCTTCTTAAGAAATGTCATGTCAAGATTCATTATTATTTTTCTTTAGAAAGCCAAAAGCACTCTAATCTAGCATCTGTATATGCTTATAGTGTTAATCCTTAATGTTTGTGAACAAGGTGTCTCGACTAGGATTAACTTTTAAGTAGCCTAGGATACGATATACAACTTGTAAATGCACCTCCTTAGGTTTACGTGTAAATTGGCTTATCATACTTATAGAGTATGCTATGTTTGGTCTTGTATGTGATAAGTTGATTAATTTTCCTACCAATCTCTAGAACATATCTCAATCAACATTGGGCTCTTCATAGGCTTTTCCAAGTTTATGATTTAGGTCTATTGGAGTGTCTGCTGGTTTGTTAGCAAATCTCCCATTTTCTTTCAATAGATTTGTTACACATTTTTGTTGTGATATAAAAATATCCTGTCATGAATAAGCCACTTCAATTCTTAGAAAGTATTTCAACTTTCTTAGCTCCTTTATTTTAAATTCTTTAGCCAGACATCTTTTTAAAGATTCTTTTTCTTTTTCATCATTTTCAATTACAATGATGTTGTTTACATACACAAGTAAAGCTATAACTCCCTCTAAATCTGTGTGCTTGACAAATAAGGTAAGGTCTTCCTGACTTTGTTTGTACCTTATGGCTATCATCACCCTTGTGAACCTTCCAAACCAGACCCTTAGAGATTACTTAAAGCCATACAGTGCTTTTTCAATTTACATATATTAATGGCTTTTATATTTTCTCCAAGTCCTAAAGGAACATGTATATATTTCTTCTTCTAAATCTCTATGAAGAAAGCATTTTTCACATCAAATTGTTGAAGTGGCCAGTCATAGTTTGCTTCTAGTGAGAAAAGTATTTTGACAGTGTTCATTTTTGCCATTTGAGCAAAGGTTTTTTTGGTACTCTACTCCATAGTTTTGTGTATATCCTTTGGAAGCCAACCTAATCTTGTATTTTTCTCGTGAGCCATTAGCCTTGTATTTCACTAAAAAAACCCATTTGCATTTAATTGGATTTTTTTTCCTTTAGGTAGCACTATTAGTTCTAAAGTTTTACTCTTTTCCAAGGTTTAATCTCCACAACCATTGCTTGCCTCCATTCCTTTCTAATCATTGCCTTAAACACAATAGTAAGAATGGAAATAGTGTATGACTAACAAGAAATTTTTTATGAGATGGAGAGAAATTGTCAAATGATACAAAATGAGAAAGAAGATATAAAAGATGTTTGGAACACTCTTCAGTCACTTTCCTAATAGTAATAGGAATATTAAGATCATCAATTTCAAGTTTAATAAGAGTATTAAGAATTACCTCAGTTCTAGGTTCAAGACTTGAATTTTAAGCTTGCCTTAGTTTAATATTTTGAGCTTTCCCCCTTAAGTATTCTTGCATATTTTTCACATATTTAAGAGTTATGTTATCCTTGGTTATAAATTTAGTGTTTGGAAGGTTAAGATTGCATTTTTCTAGGCTATTTTCGGGCCATTTTTCAAGGCTAGATTGCTCACTATTTGGTGCAAAATCATAAAATGGGAAATAGTTAAGTTGTTCAATAGAAAGTAAGTCAAGCAAGAAATGAGCTTGAAAATAAGATTTTCCCTTATCTTCCATAGTTGAAGACTCCCCTTGAAGATAAGATTAAGAGAAATATGGGTTGTTTTTATAAAAAGTGACATTAGTAGAAGTAAAAAATTTTCAAGTTGAAGGATAATAACACCTATATCCCTTTTGCATTGTAGAATACCCATGAAGATGCACTTGATGGTTCTTGGATCCAACTTCCCTTTATACTGGCTATGAACATGAGCAAAGGTTATACAATCAAATATTTTGAAGGTGAGACCATTTGTGATTTTTAGGTTAGGATAGAATTGAGAGAGGGTCTTTATAAGGGTTTTATAATTTATAACCTTAAAAGGTAATATGTTAATAGTGTATGTAGATGCAAGGTTTAGGATAAAATTGAGAGAGGGTCTTTATAAGGGTTTTACAATTTATAACCTTAAAAGGTAATATGTTAATTTTATGTGTTTACAAAAAACTAAATAGGTAGGAGAAAAAGCGAAAGAATTAGACACTTCGGGTTTTAAACTTTGGTATACTGGGAAGACTAAATCTAAAAATGGAATAAGTATAATTGTAGATAAGTTTTGAAAAAATGTTATAGTGGATGTAAAAAGGTTAGGAGATAGAATCATTGCATTAAAGTTAATAGTGGAAAAGGAAACCTTTAATGTTATTAGCGCCTGTGCACTACAAGTAGGATTAGAAGAATATCACAAAGTAAAGTTTAGGGAGGATTTAGAATGTTTAGTTCAGGAAATACTATTAGGAGAAAAGATTTTTCTAGGAGGGGATCTAAATGGTCATGTGGGAAGTGTATCTTCAGGTTATGAGGGTATTCATGGAGGACATGGCATAGGGGAACTAAATGCAGAGGGTAAAATTATTCTAGACTTTTCATTGACGTTCGATCTCATATTAGCTAACACTTGTTTTAGAAAGCGTGAGAAACATCTTATCACGTACAAAAGTAGAAGGGTATGTTCTCAAATTGATTTCTTTTTTATAAGGAAATCAGATAGAAAACTTTACATGGATTGCAAAGTTATACCTGGAGAAAGTTTAACTACTCAACATAGAGTTTTGGTTATGGATGTACGAGTTAGGAGGAGAGTAAAAAGCAAAGGCAAAAATAGGGTGTTAAGGACTAAGTGGTGGCAACTAAAGAGGGATAAAGAAAAGAATATGCAGAGACGAATTGTGGAGGAAGAATTTTGGGAAATACAAGGAAGTGCTAACGATATGTGGAATGGAATGGCTAAAGAGATTAGAAAGTGGCAAAGAAAATATTGGGTGAATCAAAAGGTTTTGGACTTAGAGATAAAGAATCCTGGTGGTGGGATGCAAGCGTGCAAGATAAGGTTAAAGTGAAGAGGGAGTGTTATAAAGTATGATCATTATGTAAGAGTAATGAAAATTGGGAGAAATATAAAGTAACTAAAAAAGACACTAAGAAGGTAGTGAGCGAAGTGAGAACGAGGGCATTCGATGGGTTATACCAATCTTTAGGTACTAAAGTTGGAGAAAGAAATATTTACAAGTTAGCTAAAAATAGGGAAAGAAAGACAAGAGACGTAGACCAAGTAAAATGCATTAAGGATGAAGAAAGAAAAGTCTTAGTCACGGAATGAGATATCAGAGAACGGTGGAAGAGTTATTTCATAGGCTTTTTAATGAAGGCCACGAGATTTCATTGCAATCGGATAAATTAGACACTAGAGAAGAGGATCAAAATTATACCTTTTATCATAGGATTTGTGAGACAGAGGTAAAAGAAGCATTAAAGGGAATGGAAAGTGGCAGAGCAGTTGGACCGGATAATATACCTATTGAAGTATGGAAGGGTTTAGGAGTGAAATGTATAAGTTGGCTTACAAAGTTATTTAATGAAATTATGAGGTCTAAGAAAATACCAGATGAGTGGAGGAGAAATTCTTTAATTCCTATTTATAAGAGTAAGGGGGACATTCAAAATTATGCAAATTATAGAGGAATTAAGCTTATGAGCCGCACTATAAAATTATGGGAAAGAGTAATTGAGAGACGATTAAGGAAAAAGACCCAAGTTACAGAGAATCAATTTGGTTTTATGCCAGGAAGGTCAATTATAGAAGCAATATATTTGTTGCAAAGATTAATGGAGCGATATCGAGAGAATCAAAGAGATTTATACATGGTGTTATCAATTTGGAAAAAGCATATGATAGAGTATCAAGAGAGGTTCTATGGAAGACTCTGGAGAAAAAAAGAGTTCGTATAGCTTATATTCGAGCAATACAAGATATGTATGATGAAGCTACAATTAGGGTAATAACAAAAGGTGGACCTACAGAAGATTTCCCGATAACTATTGGTCTACATCAAGGGTCAATTCTAAACCCTTATCTTTTTACTCTAGTATTAGATGTGCTTACTGAACATATTCAAGAGTCGGTGCCACGGTGTATGCTTTTTGCAGACGATATTGTCTTAGTTGAAAAATCGAGAGTGGAAATGAATGAGAAGTTAGAGAGGTGGAGATTAGCTTTGAAAACTCATGGATTTTGTTTAAGTAGAAGTAAAACGGAGTATATAAAGTGTAAGTTTAGTAAGAGACACACCACTTCTAGCGCAGAAGTGAAAATTGCAGAACATATTATACCACAAGTTACACGCTTTAAATATCTTGAATCTGTCATACAACATAACGGGGAAATAGAAGAAGACGTAACACATAGGATTCAAGTGGGTGGATGAAGTGGAGGAGTGCTTCGGGTGTTATTTGTGATAGAAGAGTACCATTCAAACTTAAGGGTAAATTCTACCTTACAGTTATAAAACTGCAATGTTATATGAAACTGAGTGTTGGGCAATAAAAAGTCAACAAGAGAATAAGTTCAATGTTGCAGAGATGAGAATGTTGCGTTGGATGAGTGGACACACTAGACGAGATCATATTAGAAATGAATACATTAGAGAGAAGGTGGAAGTCACACTTATTGTGGAAAAGATTATAGAATCAAGACTTAGATGGTTCGGTCATATCAAGAGGAGACTTATAGAAGCCCCAGTTAAGAGAGTAGATGAGATGGAGAATAGTCCAATAATTAGAGGTAGAGGAAAACCAAGAAAAATTATAGGAGAAATTATTAAGAGAGATTTAGATTTAAATGGTTTGTCTAAAAATATGATTTATGATAGGTGTTTATGGCGTTGATTGATCCATGTAGCCGACCCTACTTAGTGGGAAAAGGCTTTGTTGTTGTTGTTGTTTGGAATAGATATGCTTTGGTGACATCAAACAAGTGGTTATTTTTCCTCTCATATATCTTATTTTGTTGTAGGGTATTAACACATGAAGACTTAAATAATTATTTCTTTCTATGAGTAGGTTGAAAAGGTTTGGTTAAAGTAATCTTTTGCATTATTCAACTTAAACTTTTTTATTTTTGTTGCAAACCAATTCTAGACCATGCTGTGAAAGTTTAGGAACACACTACTTATATTATATTTGTTTTAAAGAAGAAAGATTTAAGAGACTCTATTGTAATCATCAATAAAAGTTAACCATTTAGCCTTTGAAATATTAGGACAAATAGAAGGACCTTATATGTTGCTATAAATAAGATAAAAAGGAGTAGTACTTCTTTCTATTGCTAACAGGAAAATACATTTATTTGTGTGAGTTAAGTAAGAAATAAGCTTGAAAATAAGGTTTTTCCTTATCTCTCATGGCCGAAGTCTCCCCAAGAAAATAAGGTTGAGAGAAATAGGGGCTGTCCTTATGAAAAGTGACATCATCATTTGGATCATGATCTCTTACCCTTGAATGTGCATCATCATCACTACCACTTTTTTGGTTAAACCTAAGTTTATTTTTTCTTGCTGCCTCTTATTCCTCCACCTATACTACTTTCCATGTCATCAAACCTCCCATGTTCACCAAATGCAACAAGCCTATTACTTGTTGCTTTCATAATCCATCTTTCATAACCATCTGTAGTTTTCTTTCTATTCTTCATCTTTTCTTTTGCTTCCTTTATATTATGCGACCTTGTTAAAGTTGTACTTAAAAAGACAAATATGCATATCATCTATACACCTTAAGTCTTTCACTAGTAACGTCAATAATAATCATAATCCTTGTAAAATAATAAAAACTGAAACCATAGGAAAAATCTTCCACAAACATAATCCTAAACACAACAAGCATATAAAGAACCAGCAAGAATGGCAACATACTCCTTCCTTTTCATCATTAGCAAGTAATAAGTAGTTGACTATGCACCTTCAAGTCGACCTTGGTACTGGGACTAGCTTATTTCATCCTCCAATAGCCAAGCCTTATTCTTGTACTTCTTCTATGTTATGTATTAAAAAAAATTAAAATAAAGAGCTAAGGCAACAAGGTTAAAAACAAATGCCATTGGCTTAATGACAAGCCTTTTTTATCTTTTTGTTATGCAAGTTTTCATTCAGAAAAATATGTACTCGACCTATCGTATTTAAGTATGCAATAAAAATAGATAATTTATGATTTACGACAATTCACTAGCAATTATATAATGCCAAGATGACTAAAATAGAATTTTCTTTTCTATTCCATATAACTATGTAAGTGTTTCTTTGACAACTTAAGCCTTGGACTTGGCTTTACTCTTTATATGGACTACAACATAATGTTATATGTTCATTAGCATAACCAAAGGATGTATCAAGTATCGTAAGTTTACAACATTTCAGTAAGCATTTCCTTAGTGATATATAGTGCTAAAATATACATTGTAGACTTACTCAAATGCAATAAATCCATCATAAACATAAAAAAACAAAGTGATAGTTTACATATGCAAGGATAGGTTCATTACCTATAAAACATTAGTGAGTTGGCTATAACCCCCTTATTGTTTGCATATAAATGAATTACTTAATGTCTTGACTTTCTTTTAGTGTCAAAATAATAAGGAAATTATATAACATGTAAACATATACATGTCACTAAAAGTACCTGATGAATAGTCATCAAAATAAGACTATGAATACTCTATTGTGTGGGTTCTATTGCCTGTACATTATTAAATATTTATCATGAGTTAATGCTCAATATCTAAGTAAATACATTATCTTACAACCAAAAGAAAGTATCCTAAGTCATACATATAGTACAAAATTTTGTTAAGACAAATTATGAAACTAATATATTATAATAAAAGAGCTTTGTAATATTCTCATCCTAGTCACTGGGAAGCTAAGTGTTCGATACTAGGAGACACCTATTATATCTTCTTTGTGATTGTTGTTGTTGTTCATGTTTATGATGACCTTCTCTGGGGCAATACTTGATAACTCTGGCTATCCACTCTATCTTGACTATGTATTTGGTGATTAGTGTTTTGTTTATTTGAACACATTACCACACGTGTGAAAATTATAAAATTCTTAATAAAACTATAAATATATAAAAATTGATAATGGTTCAATTGCCTTGTGTGCAAAAAATATTTTCCTTTTATTACTCTTGTTTATCTGAGAAACCATAATAGCATAGAAGCATTTATATGACATTATATATACAAGCTAATCATATCATTTGAATACAAAATCATACATCAACTAGCTATAATTATGGCTATCATTAAACATAACATAATCAAAATATATTTGATCATCTTGCATGGCATTGCATAATTAAACAAGAGTCATCTCACCAATTGGCAACATTATAAAACATTATAAAGACATAAACCATGCATACAAGCTATCAATATATTCTACATATTTATTAGGTAATGGCAACTCCTATAGTTACCTATATTATGAGCTATGTATAATATAGTTTAACACTTAAACATGTGAAGTTAGATTAGAGGCATATTGATGAGTGTAAAATATGCATGTTTTTCCTAAAATAAAAATGATTGATTAAATTTGGATTCTATAGTTTTTTATATCCTTTGTGTATGTTTTAAACATGGTTAAATGAAAGTGAAAAAGCCTAAGAGATTCAGTTGGAAATCAAGTAAATTTAATAGACAATATGGGCAAGCCATGTTGGTGAACATAAACATGTAAAAAAGGTGAGTTCTAAATAAACCAAAGAAGGAGTCCATAAAGACAGCCATGAATGAAAGCCCTAAATCAAAGTAGTTACCAAAAAGCAACACAGGTAGGCCATGCATGTAGGTGATGTTGACACAGGCAACTCTCGTGTGTGGCAAAACAAAAGGCATTTTTGTGAAGCAGCTAGAAAACTTGGGAAGGAGGAGTAGAGAATAGATGGGAAAACATATAGTGAATATAAGGAACACTCTAAGAGGAAGCTCTAATGATCTATTATATGAAAGAGGAGATTTGAAGTTTCTACTAAAAAATCACTAACTTCAGCCATTAATTTCGTCTTACTTTTTTCTTTAGCATTTTGGATTATGGATGTATTCATTTTCATTGTTTCTTTACTATTAATTCTCATCATGAGTAGCTAGATTTTAGATTTAGAATTTAGATAAATCTATTAACTAACTGAGTGGAACTTGCAATATCATTGTGACAATTTTATTTGAATTAATCTATTGCTATTTTTCTCTTGTTCATGAATGGTTGCCCTTCACTTATTTGATGTATTGTGAGAAGATCAAAAGATTAATCATATTATAAATCACTAGAGTAATATGCTTAAATGACAGATTTATAGAGATATAAGTTGCATCTATGCAATCTATATATATTAACTTGTATTAATTCCTTGTGTGCAAAGGGTTTGTATTAAGTTGTATGATCACGAAAGTAGACATAAGCTTAATATGAGTATTATGATTTATCTCAAGAGAGAATTTTATCTATATTAGTGGAATTATCATTAATTCAATTGAAATTAATTGCAATAGTTCATTCTGGGTGACGCTTAGGATGTAAATAAAGTATTCTAGATTTTAGAGTCCTTTTTTATCGATAAATCACTATGTGTTAGTGAATTTATTGCTTTTAATTTCCTATTGTTGATTCTAAATTCATCTTATACTTTAAATAATAGGATTTAACTTTTGCTAATTGGTAATTAAATTCCTTCCTCAAGGAAATTATACTGTACTCACTTTATTACTGCTTGTATGACTTTGTGTACTTGTAAAATTAGAAAAATAAGTTTTTGGCCTTGTTCTCAAGAAAGGTTGTTAAACAACAAAAAATAAATAGATTAGACTAATTTTTAGGCTTACAATTTGAACTAAAACATTGACAAATTTTAGTTGGATTGGGCTATATTTGCTGACAAGAAAGTTGAATTAAGCTTGAGATTAAGTTGGGCTTTTGAGGTCAAAAATGGATTATAACGTCTTTGGACCACATGTTTAATTTATGGGGTTTCTTGAAAAGGGAAAATAGCCACTGATGTGCCCTTAAAATATAAGGGAATATTTGAGGTTTTTCTGGTCATTTTTAACCATTTAACCACTTTCTTACAAATTAGGGATTAAGCTTACAAAATATTCTAGAGGCAGTTACCTAAATCAATTAAAAGTAAAGGAGATTCATGAGTCAACCAAGTCAAGAGAAGTTTAGAATATGCTCAAAGACTACTTTTCTAAATTTTAGAGATATGAATAATGTGGTTAGCTGACAAAATAGTTAGTCAGCAAGTAAAAATATTGTTTTAATTTTCAAAAAAGTTGATGTGACATAAACTATTAATAAGATTGTTGGTCATGATCTTATATGATTATAAACATGGGATGAAAAATTAAGAAGAAATACAGACATTTTAGTAAGGTTAACGACTAGTTTTAGTCTTATTGTATAAATACACATTATACATTCTTATATGTGTGTGTGTGTGTGTGTGTGTTTATATATATATATATATATTTAACTAATCAAATACAAGTCTTTCAATCTTATCTTCTACTTTCATGCCTTTAAATTTCAAATTTTATTGATCTATTTATAATTTTCTTTATTATATTTATGCCTTTACTCTACTTTATTGCTCTTTCTAGTTGGAGGTGTTAGTCACTCTTTAAACTAGATGCAATCTAGAGTTGAGAACAAAGCTTCTTCCTTAGCATATTACCTAAGCAGAAAAATCAAGGTGTGAGTTAGTTGATATGTTTAGCTAATTAATCCAAATTCACAAATAACAATTTTGGCATGCCTAGTGGGACTAGAAGAAGATCTTCCAATCAAGTTTTCATTACCAGTGTAATTAAAATTGGACTAAATTAGCTAGTTTAACTGAAAAATCAGCAAACCAAATCCTAATCTAGTCTAAAAGAAGTTGTGAATCGAGTGTCAAAGAATCAATCAAACTTAGTCAAGAACTCATTCAACTAGATAGGTTTGGGTGTGAACCAAGCATTGGATGAATGATTGAACTGGTCAATGTTGGTCTTCCTTTAAGAAATGGTAAAACCTTCAGCATGCAAACTGAAGCCAACATCCTCACGTGTGTTAGTGTCCCTCCCATTAAGCTAGCATGTCTTTTTATTTATAGTATGTAATATTTTATATAAAGCTTCAATTAAATTTTCTTAAAGGAAATTTTTTTTTTGGCAAAACACAAGTTCAAACATAGGACTTCTTACAAAGAGCGCAACTCCTTTACCAAGCATCTAGAAAGATTTGTTTAATAAATTGGTACCAAGTTTTATAAACATATAACCTTAAAAGAAATCATATTAATAATAAATTTTAAATTTTAATGTATAAAAATTTAAATTAAATATATTTTTAAATCAATTAATTATCAAATTAAATTTAAAACTACTTAATAACAACCTTGTGACTATTTTAATATTTAAAATTTATTAGTATTTATGTTTTATATTATAATTTTAATGTATAAAATTTTAAAAATATGTTTTTAATTAATATTCATTTAACCACAGTTCAATCCCAATTAGATTAATGAACTATGAACTAATACTTTCATTAGTTCAATATCCAATTTAATTTTAAAAACATTGCTCATTACCTAGTCATGACCACAAGTGACATATGCAATTGCAATTTAAGAAAAGTTTTTGGCATGGTTAATCCATAATCAATTGTAAAGAATGATAGAAGCTGAAAAACTTTCGACTTCAAAATTTTTAACTTATAGTTATATCAAGTTCAGGTATGCCATCTTCACCAAATACAACACCAATAGCTGTGGGATAACCTATTATGACAACCTCACCATCAATTGTGGGACAAGTTGCTCCAACCATGGTAAAGGTAGCTAAACTAGGCCAACTAATGTTGATGACAGCATCTTTCATTCAGCAAATTAACATAGGACTCAATGATCTCATATATCAAATGTCTTGTCAACTTACAGAGATTGTCAAGCCAATTGTAGATAATGAGGTGTATAATGTTCATGAGCAAGAGTAGCAGTAGGTTTAGGTTAGAGAACATTCTATATCATCTTTTAATGTTGGCCAGTACATTCAATAGACAAACCAAGTTCTGAATGCCCTTATGACCATAATCTAATTAATCCTAAGGATAAACACTAAATAAACTTATATTATAGCCTATTTTGCAGTATAGGCAAGTCCATATGGCTAAAAGACCACCAAACACATTAGATAATCTAAGTTTGCTTTATGTTTTGCCAAATTCTATGGCTGTTAGTACTATCTCATAGGCAAATATGCAAGGCATTGCAATTTATTTCTCCA
The DNA here is from genome assembly GCA_026724425.1 of Erythrophleum ivorense. Lineage (NCBI taxonomy): Eukaryota > Viridiplantae > Streptophyta > Magnoliopsida > Fabales > Fabaceae > Erythrophleum > Erythrophleum ivorense. The sequence continues at coordinate 510,074 of JAIUCV010000036.1, read as the reverse complement.
TTGGTTAAAGGGTAGCTCAATTTAGAGGAGTAGGCAATTTTGTTAGAGAGCAATAACGAAATTCATTTCCACCTTAAACTACTAATTAAATAATCCATCTAGCATCCTCAAAGTAATTATCTTTCATCATGGGAATTTTGTTCCTCCACTATAAAGGACTACGTACAGGGTATGTAGAGAATTAGTTAGGGAGTAACCATGGAATCTTGTTCCACCTCCTATGACTAACCAATTTATATATCTATAAATGTCAAAGCAATAGATTGGTCATTTATGTATTTAAGTTCCTTTTTTATACCACTAAGATAAATTAGTTCAATTCTAGTATAGTTGTCAATGCTAACCAACTCGTGCTTGTTAAACCCAGACTAGTTATAAATTAGTTGATTTACCTTAATATAATGGTTAAGACAAGAAGGAAACACTTTGGCATACAACTAAGGCCTCTTGATAGGCCTATGTACAGGAAACCATATCTTGAGTTATACCCTTGTTGAAAGGTTTTAAAATTCTTGATTTTATTACTTTCTTATGTGAGGATGGTAAGTCTATTATAAAACATATAGACATGTTTACAACCTAATATGGTAAGACAAATTAAAATGAGTACTATAAATTCCAATTGTTTCCATTATCATTAAAGGAAATTGCTTTCACTTAGTATTCATCTTTAACACCTAACTTGGTACACAATTGGGTAGATATGGAAAGACTCTTCCATGGTAGGTTTTACAAGCCATTAACTAGAGGTTGCCATAGTTGATCTCATGAATCTCTAATAGTAAATATATGAGTTTATTGCTGATTTTTTTAGAAAGATTCATAAAGCTAAGAAGTAGATGTCATATGCAATTTCTAAAAGTTGAATATGCTATCATAGCTATAGGTAGCATGCATCTTCAATTGAGAGAAAAGTTAATGACCAAGGAATGCTTATACCTAACTTAGTTAGCATCTAAAGCTGTTTGAATTAAGCAATTCATTCTAGAAAAAAAAACAAAAGAGATCCAATCGAGGAGGAAAAGGTCTATATGTAGTTTTTATTATGGATTACATAAATGATCCAAGAGGAGTAGTTGAGCATTGAAAAGAACAGTCAGTTGATATTCTAGCAACAAAAATCCTAAGAGGAAAGTTGTATTCCTACTGAACTTTAAGGCCTTCAAAAGAGAAAGAGATCATGAAATCAAAAAACAAAGAGGAGTACTTGTTTGATATCTCTAAAACAAATCAAAATTTTGATTATTTGCTTAAAGACTAGCATATTATGCTACCTAATTGACATAAAATTCTATTTGTTGAGGTGTTAAAGACAAAAAATATTTTAAGTGATATCACTCGTATAGGTTTTTAGAAACACTATCCATAAGACTTTGAAGGATAGGAGATTTAAATTACCTAATAAAGGTATAGCTGGGATGATAGTTGATACAGATCCCTTTCTAACAATGTTTATGAACATGGTTTCAACATCAAATTCAACATTTCATTTGCCAAAGTATAAATACAAATAGCCAATGTAGAACCAATGGAAGGTGAGGCAAGAAACACCATAAGCTAACAAAGATTATGGATAATTAGTTATACAACTTAAATAGCTAAAGTCTACCATTCATAAACCTAGCATTTTTGACATGCTATATGTCCCAACATGAAAAAGGAACAATAGGGTGTTTGATATGCTACAGATTCCAGGAGTAGACAAGGAACCAATTCTAAAGGGAAAAAGGCAAATAGCAAAGTTTAACATTGAAAAGTGAATATCTACCTTAAGGATAACCTTCCATAATGACAAAAAATTGAAGTCGCAAAAATGATCAGGCCAAAAGCTTATGTGAAAAAAGGATAATATTTCCTTAGCAAATATATTGAAAAGAAGTCACAACAACCACATCAACCAATTGCTTTAAGTTATACTAAAAAAAGAAGACAAAGGCAGAGATCTACCCAAAAGCTGAGACAAATGCTCAAAATATTAAGGGAGGCTAAAGATATAATTAGAAAAGAGATGTACACACCTAAAAGGATTGATACACCTGAACCAATATTTAGTCCTAAATTATCAGAACTAAAAGATATCCTAAAAGAAAACAATCTCTTGGATGAAAATGATGTTAAGATATCTTCAGTAAATATTAATGTCATTGACATTATCCCAAGCATATTTAAATAACATGCCATCATTATCATAACAACATATTACTTTACAAAATAAGTGAAGTATAACTGATGGTGAATGTCATATAAGTTGATATGACCAGAATTATTCGACAATAAATCATCCATAAATTTGACTTTCCTTAAACCATAATAATGGATCTAGATATAAAGTTCACAGAGGATAAAGTGGTGGCCTTTTCTCAAGAATACAATATAAAAAAGGAATCATTTAATTCCATAATATGCTTAAGCCAATGGACAAGCTGGGCTACTAGCAAAATCCTAATTGATATAGTTAAGAAAAATTTTGGAAGACAAGCCCAAAAGATGGCATGAAGTCCTATCTAAAATACTTTAGGCATACAGGAATGCTAAGTGTATTGCAACTAGTCTTACTCCATTTCAACAACTTATGGCGATGATGTTATTTTGCCTTTTAAAATAACTATAAGATCTTTCAAAATAGCAAAGCAAAACAATTTGGAACCATATTAATATAATTAATCTTTGTACATGGAATTAGAATCAATAGATAAAGATTAACTAATGGTTCTTGATAATATTCAAATAAATAAGATAAAAGTGGTAAAAGTATACAATAAGCGAATTAGACACAAAAAATTTGTTGAAGAAAACCTACTTTAGAAAACCATTCTATCAATTAGTACTAAAGACCTCAAATTTGGCAAATGGTCACTAAAATGGGAAAGCCTTTTATTATGAGTCAAGTTATTCCTTGTTGTGCTTATTGAATGGTGAACATGCAAGGAGAAGATTTGATTATAAGCATTAAGGAAATATTTGAAGCTTTATTAACCTTTCATTTGGGAAGACATTTAAAATCAAAGTCTTAAAGGGTAGTTACAAGCTAACTACCTGGGTTTAATCCAGCAAAACAAATAAAAAAGTAATTGCAACTAAAAAAAAATCAAAACCTACTAAGCTTAATCTTAGGCATTAGTAGAAGGAGGATGAATTGTTGTTAAAAGGATAGCTTCTTGGCAGCAGTTGTCATTCTAGATGTGGTAGCCTGACTTAGAGAACCAATAATTATCTTGACACTCATCTTAGACTTTTTTTTTGGTCAGTCAGCAGTCCTTTAAGATAATTCTAAGATTTATGCGCTTTAGCAAGCCATTTTCACCTATTTTTAAGTTCCTCTCTAGCGTCTCTTTCTATTTCAGTAGGTACTCAATCTTAAAGTCTAAGATAGTAGATTGATTATACAACTTGACTCAAGACTCTGAGCATGATTTCAACTAGGCTAAAATGCTAGTCATCTAATGTTGTAAGGTAGTGATTTCAACCTGAATCTTGCTGAGTTCAACATGTAATTCTTCAAGCCTAGCTACAATACGAGTTTGTTCTAGCAAATAACTTGGTGGTCATTCCCTACTACTTCATACTAAGTCAAAAAGGTCGATTGCTTAGCTTATAGTTTATTTAATCAACTAAGGTCCTTAGCACTAATACCCTATGTTCCTTATTTACTTTATAAGTAAAAGAGATGTCACCCAGCAAAAGAACCATTTTATTGTAAGCTCCCTTGATAGAAGGTGCTACTATAGAAGGATTAACTAATTTATGATTTTAATTAAAGAAAGTTTCAAGGTAGCCATAATTTTCAGGTCATCATGGAACTGCTTAGAGAGGTGGGACTCAGCAAACTCTTTTGGCATAATTAAAAAAGAGGAATGTTTGATCTTGGAATTGGAAATAGGGATCTTGAAATACTATTTCAAGACTTCATCTAAATGGGTAGAAATTAGATTAACTGGAGCATTGACTAGTGAAACTTAAGAAGGCCAGGTAGCTATAACAAATTGAACTACCTAAAAAGGTGAAACCTAAGGGAGGTTGAATAGTAAACTGAATTGCTTTTAGTGGTGTGACTTAAGGAATTTTTGTAGCAAATTAGACTGATTTGGTGGTTGAGATTCTGAGAGGCCTTATGAAAAAAGAGACTTTTATTTTATTTTGTACAAAAATGAGAAAAATGTCAGCTAGCAGATAAGGTATAACCAAGTTTTGTAATTTCAACTACAAACCAAGTTTACCTTGGCAAAACTATTTAGTTCAGATAGTGGTTGTTTAGGTTTGGAAGCTATAGATGAAGCAAAAGCAACTATCGTGGTGGATTGTCTAGTATACCTTCTGAAGGTACTAGTTAATATTCCTTTAAAGAAGTCTTTTAGGGAGTCCAAGTCAATCACAAGAAAAGCTAATTTTCCCACATAATCTAAAGAGAAAAGTTAAAAGTTGTAGTTGTATTTCTATTGAAAGCATGAAATTAACTTATTACCTTTGGCATCATAACTTATGGCATCAGCAAATGATAGATCTTTACGCTTCTCAAAAGATTGGTTAGAGTATTCATTGATCAACCTTACTAAATAGCTAGGAAAAGAAACAAGAAAAATAGCACCAAAGATGGTAGGACACCAATAAACAAATTTTGCAGTCTTGCAGCTTAGGTAGCAAATAAAAAGAACTTAAAATTGTTAATTATTATGAAATTAGCAATACTCAACTTCATTCTAATGGCGGAAGAAAGGGTAAGCCTACTATAGTAAGCAACTAAAGAATCAAAAGGCATGGGTATACCTTAAACTAATCCAAATTGGCATGCAAAATACTAAGGGTTGTAAGGTTTAGCAGATACTTTGTTATGGTAGGAAATATGTTTCACCCCATTGAACAAATCTTAGGGTGATAAAAAGCTACTCCAACTTACATGTCTTGCAACAGTTAGATGTTAAAATTATTAAGCATATCAACTTAGAACCAGATAAAACCATAATCTTTTTGCTTAAAGGCAAAAAACTTAGAGGGGCTACGAGATTGCAAACTAAAAAGTTTATTAGTAATCTCAAAAGCCAATGTTTAGAGGCAAGTATCAACTGAAAGACTTTTCCCAAAATGGAAAGGTCAACTAGTTTTTTGACATTAGCAAAACTAATAATGACAAATTCTGAGAAATATTTAAAAATCCACGATTAGAGGTAGGGGCCTTGGAATGGACTTAATGCCTCATTAGTTTCTAGACACTTAATAACAATAAATAGACTCCTATATAATAGAATTAAAAATATATGAGCTAAAGCTAAAGTCTTGCTAGAGGTTATAACATCTACATAATAAGAATATTTAGAAACTATTGCTAGAGAATTTGTACAAATGAAATACTTACAAGGTCAGAACAACAAAAAATGCATGGTGCTTAAAGTAAAAAATAGAACCTTTGGACTTTGCATTAGCAGTTATGAAAGCCAAATAAGAAGTAGATGCCTAAAAAAAAGTTAATCTTTAGGTTGTCATATATCGAGTCAAAAAGGATAGGAAGCTCATCCATATTAGTAAGTAGGCCAGTAATGGCCACCATAGTAATAGGAAGACAAACCTATTAATAATAGTTAACCAAAAGTTAAAGAATCCAAAAAGAAGTGTAGTACTTTAAGGAATATCTTGCTTGGACATCATAATGAGGTCAAAAATACCATATTTTCTCCATTTTTCTCCTTTTTCTTTTGCAACTCAATCGAGCTAACTTACATAAAAGGATGCTTTCCAAGGCCATGAGTGAAAATAAAAAAGACAATTGGCAATAGAAAACTAATCAAAAGTTATTGGTAGGACTGAATCCTTATGACAAATAAAATGATCTAGCATCAATTTACCTTTAGCCAAATCCGAAAGCAAAGGGCCCAACACAAAGATATAATGCTTAGGCACATATGGAGTTAAAGTAGTAAGGCTTGTAGCTTCCTTAAGCTTAGGAGGTGATTTTGAGAATTAGATGCTAAAAACATGATTAGGGTAGCAAAGTGAAGGAAAAAGCATAGTGTTGAAAGCAAACAAAGGCTAGGATTGCTTATGAAAAAGTGTAGTGAAAAAGAATAAAGATTTAGCTTTTAAAAAAGATTTTAAAAATTGTTGAGAAAACTAAGTAACAACCCATGTTTAGGCTTATTGTATAAATAATCATGGTGCATTCTTATTAGATGGACATCTTTAATCAATCAAATAGAAGTCTTTCAATTTTATCTCCTACTTTCTTTCCTTTAAATTTTAAATTTTATCACTTTATTTATAACTTTCTTTTCTATTTGTATGCCTTTACTTTTCTTTATTACATTTTCTAGCCATAGGTGTTTGTCATTCTTTAAGGTAGACACTTCTTTTAGTAAACTAGGAACCCAAAGCTGAGAAATAGCATATCACAGGAATATAGCGATTAAGGGTGTGAGTTAACTGATCCTTTCAACTAATCAATCCAAATTCACAAACAACAAAGGCATATCAATATCAATTGAAATTTTTTTCCCTATTAATCTAGATATTTTTCCTTTTCATTAGTTTTTTAGTTTTCTTAATTTTCATTTTTGTTTAATTTTCTAGTTTCCTTGTTTTAGGTAATTGAACACTAAGAGTTGTTCATTTAGTGTTGCTCTTCTAAAGGCTAACTGTAACACCATACTTCTAAGACTCAATTGCTGCAATTCCCATGCCTCATTTCATATAATTTCTATGAAAACAACATAGTGGCATAGGAAGTCATGGATCAAGATGTCTTTCTCTACAGGTAAAATTTTTCATTCGGCATCCCAGGGACCAAAGGAACTCATTAAACTAATTCTCATATTTAATTACACTAATTCAATCCAAAATCATCCAAGAAAGTGGCTTGGAACTCATACAAGTGGGTGAAACACACCAATTTCCACGAATTAGCCATAGTCAGATTTTTCAAGTTTTCTGTTATAACTTCATAAATTCATAACTAAATCCACAAAAATTAAAATCCAACAAACCTTACTATTCCAGAAAGCTCTGCCCATGGTAAAAATAATTTTAGCTAGTGAATCATTAAGGGGAGAACCTTTGACATCTGAAAATCAACTAAGGTCGCTGTTGTCTGGGCTACTGGTTCAGATTACTGATATGAACTTTCAAAATTCATAACTAATTCTATAAAAATTGAAATCAAAAAATTTGGTCATTCTGAAAAGCTACAGATGTTAAATTTATGATAAAAATAATTCCCCAAAGAAACAGATGACTTTAGCTATTGGAAATCTATGGAACAGTGACTGGATTCAGGGGACACTACTACTACTGACAGCAAATTTAAAAAATGCATAACTTTCTGTTCAAACCTCCAAATGAAGTGATCTTAATGGCCATAGAAATCTTATGACCTCTAGTTTATGCTTGTAAATTTTCACAAGCATTGGACACCATTTTCTTATCGGATGACACATAACTCAAATCTGTCAGTGTGAACAGTGCACATACCAGAACCAATTGAAAATCCCAACTTTAAAAATTCATAATTGATTCTGTATAACTCTGTTTTTGCTGCACTTTAGCTTTCCAAAAATCTCTCAATGAGCTCTACATGTCAGCCAAATTTCATGGAGAAATTCCTTTATTTGGTCAGAATGTGCCATAGGGTGCCATTTGAGCCATTTTGATGCATTTTAATGGTGCAAAAGTGTCCAAAATGGTTCATAAGGCTCTTGTGGCCACTTGGGCACATGGGAATGGCCCAGAAAGACTATTTAAACTTGTCTTAAAAGTTTAGAAACTCAAAACACAAAATCTCATCTTTCATCCCCAAGCCATATACTAAGGAACATGTACTTGAAATGGTCATTCAAGACCTAAAATTTGCAACACATTCCATTCATCATCAAATTTCATACATACATAATCTATTAGGATAATTACACATGTTCTATTTATTGTCTATCAATTCTATCAAAAGATTACATCATATGCCATTCCTTTGGTTACAACATAAGCAAAATTAAGAGCTTTAAGGTTAAGGCTTCATCTTCCCACTTGGTGGCTCCCATTTTCTTATTCATTGGCTCCACCTAGCATATTAGGATATTGGAGAGGAGGGACTGAGATTCAAAGAATCCCAACAGCTCATCTTCTATTCAATCATGCATAAAGAATGTAATACAAGCCTTAAAGTGCATGCATGGCATACTAACATTGGAAATGGCTAAAGATGCATTCTTGGCATTTACACATAGCGTACTTAGGTTTGCCAAATGAATGGATTAGTCTTACCCACTTCCTTCAAGGTTCTTGGACTTGCCTCACTCTTTTTCTCAAAGGTCTTGAACTAAGCCTTGCTCTTGGAAGACTTTCTCTTAGTCTCAACCACTTTTAAAGGCTCTTGGCTCATCCTCACCGAAGATAGAAGGTTCTTGGCCTCTCCATATTCAAGCAAACCAATGTAAACATTCTAGGCATCATTTGAATACATAATACAATACTATAGTTCCATGGAACATAGGCATCATACTCAAATACAATTCATAACTTAAAATACACATACACACATTCAAAAGCAATGTAGACATTCATTCATGTATGAGAGAAAAGAAAGAGAGCTACCTTACTTGAATTCACACACTTTTTTCTTAAGTCTTGAGTCCTCTTCCTTGACCTCACACACCCAAGAAGGTGGAGGCCATTTCTCTTGGCCTAGACACACCAAAAGAAACATGAATTACTCATGGGAACAAGCCTTGACATTATACACACTTTACATGATGCTACTTTGGTTTATGGCTCTATTATACTTCCATAAGGCACTTAATGAAGTAACTACAAAAATTCATGATCTTGGCTCCCTTATCTCCTTCAATATATGATTCTTGACTCCATTTAGACTCCTTGGAGTCATCACACAATTATTTTAAGAAGCCTAGCTAGGAGTTGCTTCATTATACTATATTATGGAGTCTACACCTCCCTCTCAATGTCTATGGTTTCTAAAATATTTCCAAGGCTTCCTCTTATCCTCTTCCATCCTACATGACTCAAAAATAAGTTTGGAACAAATTAAAACTTCCCCTTAGTACTCTTTCTAGCCTAGGTCGACATTATGAAAGTATTTAGGGTTCAAGGGGTTTCCAATTTTTCCTTGATGGGAAAGTCACTTGGGAGGCTTCCTAGGGGTTTTAGGAATTCAAACAAACACTTACATATGCTAGGGAATGCATGAATCAAATCAGTTTTTATAATGTGTTCAAGACTTCTTCACTTTCCTAACTTAAATTTTACTTGCTTTTCTTCCCATTTCTTTGCAATTCTTAGGTGCCCACATACTAAATCAATGGATTCTTGCTTGTTTTTTAATAGAAACTCCTCCCCCATAATGGTTCTATTTTTGGCTGTGACTCTCACATACAAGAAGCAAGAAGAAGAAGCAAAGCTACAAGGATATCTACATTGAATCCAAGCTTTTATCAAGAGTCTCTTCCTTTAGTCTTGGTTCCTTTTTTAAACTCTAATCCTTCCCCTCTGGTTCAAGGCCAAAATAGAGCTATTTCATCCACCAAAACCATAGAAAGATGAAATAAGAAGAGAAGAACAACTTTAAAGAAGAGAAAGCCATGAAATTTCTTGAATTTACCTATCTTTCTTGGCTTTCTTCTCCCTTCTCTTGTGCTTCCCTTTGTGTGCCTCTTTCAAATCTATTTCGGACCAAAAAACCATCGGTGGAGAGGAAGGAGAAGGGCTAGACGTGATTTTAAAAGCAAAAGGGTAAAGTTAACATACTATTTTAACTTTCCATTTTAGTCCCTAATCCATGGTTTATCTGTTTGGTCTCATTTCAACTCATTTTCAAAATCCATCTTTTCCATCATATTCCTTAGGTTCTTAATCGTAATAATTGCCTTTGGAATCACTCAAAAAGGATATGAAACTATTTCAAACCGTTCGATCAAAGTTTCAGTCAATCGATGGCTGAAATCGCTTATCGGAGGGGTTTCAACTGTTTTAGGGGTTCCCAAGGTATTCAGGGCCTCTGAGAATCCCGAAAAGCTGTGTTTTCAAAATTTTTCAAAAATTACAAAAATATCCCTAATTTCTTCGGCAAATTTTCTGAACTCTTTTAGCTCTGGTTTTTAGGTATCTTAAACCTCAAATCCTCATTTTCTAATATTTATAATTTTATCCTAATTTTAGTTGGCCACAAACCCTTCTATTTAAAGGACTTCCTTTGATATTTGACCCATTTATGACGTTTACAGAGAAATCGAACATCGCATTTCTCACATTTACAGAGGGACTGGATGTTACACTAACCTTGAGCCAGAGCATGTTTTTCATGCTAGATGAAGGTAAGGAGAAGTTTCATAAGGATCTTAACCTGCAAATAATGTACTTCAAGAGGTTAGAGCTTGTCTTAATTACAATAGACCAATGCAAGACTTTGCCATATCAATTGCTCATAGACTAATAATAGCATAATTAGCCTAGTTGTTATAGCTAATGACTCTAAAATTAAATCTAGGATGATCTAAATAATATAATAGAATGAATTTAAAGGAAGTATACTTGAGGATCCTATTGCATATCTAATTTGATTTCTAAAAATATGTGATACTATAAAGATAATCGAGGTCTCAATAGATGCAATTTGACTTTGATTATTTCCATTCTGACTTAGAGATAAGGCAATATTATTGTTAGACTCTATGCTTTCTCAATCCTTTGCAACATGGGATAAGATTTTATTGGCATTTTTAGCCAAGTATTTTCTACTAGGCAAAACTACTAGATTAAAAAGTGACATATAGAGTTTCTTGCAATATGATAGGGAATCTTTATATGATGCTTGAGAGAGATTTAAGGATTTGCAAAGGTGATGTCCATATCATGGTATTCTAGATTAGATGTTAATGCAAGTCTTCTATAATAGGCTTGAACAACCATTTAGAGTTAACTAAAAGGCTGCGACTAACAAATTTTTCTTAGCAAAAGATCCTGATGAAGTGGTTGATATCATTAAAGAAATGGCTGCAAATCATTACAACTAGCCAAGTGAAAGACACAGAAGAGTAGCTAGTGTTATAGAAATGGAAAGCCTTCATGCACTAAATTTCATAATTGATACCAAGTTTGATATACTTATGAAGAAACTTGATCTGATTGGTGTTAATTCAATCTCAAATTCTTTATCTTATTCTAACTAGGAACTTTATGGTGACAATCATCCATATAGTGAATGCCAGAACAATTCTTTAAGATCTTATGCATTCGATCAAATATAATATGTATCAAGCAATCCCATAACACAAAATAACCCCTATGTAGTAACTTATAATCTTGGATGGAGAAATCATCCCAACTTAGCTTGGGGAAATCAAAATCATCAAGGCAATTCAAGAAATCATGGTGGAACATCTAAACTGGCTTTTTAGCTTAAGAATAAAAGGATTCAATATCAGATTGAGAGTAAATAAATTTTAAAAAATTGTATTTGAAAAATTTTGCAATGTGTCTTTTAACAGATTTAAGAAATTAGAGTCCAAGTTGGATTAGCAATATAGTCATAATAGAAATCTAGAGATGTAGTTGAGTTAGTTGGTAGGTTCATCTAACCCCAAAGCTTAAAGGAACTTGCCTCGCAAAACTAAATGAAGCTTAAAGAGCATTGCAAGGTAATCACTTTGAAGAATGAAAGATAATTAAGAAAGATTCCTGATTAAATTGAGCATTATATAGGGTAGAATGAAATGGTTAAGGAAGCACTTGATAGCAATCCAATTTTGATACGAGAAGATAAAAAAAAAAGGCAATTAAACTAACACTAGCACTAGTCAAAGTATATAAGCCTTTTATTTCATTTTCTCAAAGATTAAAATAGTAAAAATTAGATAAACGATTTAACAAGCTTTTAAATCTTTTTAAACAACCTCGTATATGTATTCCTTTTCCATATGCTTTAGCTCAAATATCAACTTATATGAAGTTTTTCAAAGAGATTATATCAAACAAGAGGAAACTAGAGGATTATGCCATTATTGCACTCACTGAGAAGTGTAGTGCAATCAGACAAAATAAGCTACCATTTAAGCTTACTAATTTAAGGGTCTCGCCATTTCTTATGTTATTAATGAAGTATTTTTTTGATCATACATTGTGTGATTTAGGAGTTAGTATTAATTTAATGTCTTTGTCTATTTGCAGGAGACTTAGTTTGGGAGAATTAGAACATACAAATGTGATATTGTAGTTGGCAAATAGATCAGTTAAACAGCTAATGAGAGTATTAAAAAATACCTTAGTAAAGGTTAAGAAATTTTATCTCCCTATAGATTTCATAGTTCATGATATAAAGGAAGACACAATACTACTATTGATTTTGAGCAAGCCATTCTTAATGACAGCTGGTGTTAATATTGATGTGAGAAATGACACATTAACTTTGAAAATTGAGGAAGAAGTAACTAAATTTAAGGTATTCAAAGATATAACAACCTTATCTTTTAAAGTGGATTGTCATAGACTTAATATAAGTGATGAGTTAATAAGGGAGACATATAGTAAGGAGTCCTTGAAGGAATCCCTTAAAGTGTGTCTATCACGAATTGTAACCTTCAAAGATAAAAATAAGAGAATTGCAATAATTAGCTTTGTAGTAAAAGTGACAACCCTTGGTCCTTCACTGCAAGATTACAAGACTACAGAAGTTTTATTTTCATAGTGATAATATAATTAAGAATAAGCCTTTGGGCATATTTAAGTATAGTGGAAAATGATTCTAGTCTTGCAGAGTCGAAGGGATGGTAGAGAAATTGGCCACTTATGATTTTCGACCTCCCTAAACAATTGAGGATCCAAATGTCAAGCTAACAACTATACTTTAGAACTACCTCTCTTACCCTTTCCTTTAGTAGTAGTTCATTTTGTTGTGTTTTAATTTGTGTGTTGTTTTGTTTTGATTTATGTCTTTTGTTATGTTAGGTACCATGTTCATATGGTTATCTAATGAATGAAGTTTCAATGATTAAAAGTAGCATTATCATCTTAGGAAGTTTCCTATCACATTTTAATATGTCTTATGTTGCATATTTTTAGCTTACTTGAAGATAAGTTACATTTAAGTTTGGAGGAAAACCATTGTAATTCTTACCTTCCAATTTGATCATGCGTGTATTAGTTAGAGGGATGTGCATCAACCTTAGCTTATCCATTGATCATTGAGTTGATTTTGATAAGTACACATATCTAGACTTTTGAGTTAGTTATTTAAGAGTTTTTTGGGTGTCTTGCATTAGGTTAGTTTTTTGAGAATGTTTATATTTTTCTGGGTAACTCAAGTTTTGTGTTTTTATCATGGCAAAGTTTAACATGAGTTGGCCATGTGGATTCACAAGCTTGTATGCTGCACCTTTTCTCAAACCCATGACACACATAAGCAGGTCATGGTTATGGACATGTCTATGTGTTGCAACTTATAGCTACCACACATTAAAACTAACGATGGGTATAGGGTGGTCATGTCCATTAACAGGCTTATGTCTTGGTTGAAAAAAAATTATAGTTTTAAAATTAAAAAAAAAAAAACTTTTATGAAACACCCACACCTATTCTATACTTGAAACCTAACTCTATCCCACCCTTTGATAGTTGATTCCCTACCTTTGCTTACATGTCCCTTATAGTTTAGACTTTGTTATTGACTACGATTTACTTTGTTTTGCTAGTTATTAAACTTAATTGTTGTTATCTCTTGCTTTAACTACTGACTTCTATTGATTGTTACTGCCTTCTTGAGTTTTGTGCCTTTCTTCTCCTAATAGGGTCACTACATCAATCACTTAACTCCCTACCCCTATGTATCCGATGGAATTGCAATATTGCTTGGGAAGTATTTTGATCCATTTCTCCATTTTTATTTTTCAATTTCTTATTTTATTATGCATTTGAGGACACTATAATAATTAGGCTTAAGGGAGTTTTACATAATAGTCCTGAGATGAGAATTTTTAATATGACTTGATTAGGCTTGATTGCTTAGTTATTGATTTGAAATTCTTTTGCATAAAGCTAACTTCATTTTGAAATTTTTTTTGCCTTGATGATCTAATTCTGGATTCAGCTGTGGAAGTTGTTGGTAAATATCTTATATGAATTGCATTAATTGATTATAAGTTGTATATAAGTGAAAAAAGATACTAATTAGCTAAGTATACATGTTTGAAAAACTAATCAATTAATCTCTCTTATATAGTCTGAAGCTAAGTTTTAAGTAGCTAGAGTATAATAAAGTATACTTTGCTCTAATTCTAATTTTAAATAATAATAATAAATAAATAAATAAATACTTTACTATGAGTTAAATAGCTTGAATTATAAGTATACATAACACCTCATTTTCATCACTTAGGTTAAGAATGATTTGAGTAAAAAATGAGAGCATTAGACTTGAAGAAGGACCTTTAGACTACTAGCTTACCTATCATATCAACAAAGACACAAATTGAAAAGTTATCATGTTTAAGAAGTAAATTCACATATTTGTGATTAATTTTGCATAAATTGTATACTGAAACTTATCAATTTTTCTTGTAATTTTCATGGCTAAGTTTTAAATCATTTGGTTGACCAAGGTGAACTAAGAAATTCTATTAGTCTTATATTGTTGAATTGTTGATATTGCCAAGTATGAAAGGCCTAACTAGTTATATTATCTTTCTTTTACTTGAGGATGAGTAATTGTTTAAGTTTGAGGGAGTTTAATGAGTGTAAAATGTGTATGTTTTTTCTAAGAAGAAAATAGTTAATTAAATCCAAATTTCGTGATTTTTATTTACCCTGTGTGTGATTTAATCAGGATTAGATCAAAGTAGAAAAGGATGAGAGATTTAATAGGAAATTAAGTAAATTCAATATGCAACACGGGCAAGTGATGTTGGTAAACATAGGCATGCAAAAGAAAGGACTTTTGAGCAAACCAAAGACAAACATAGGTTAGCTATGTCTATATACATGGTCCTGTATAAAAGCCTTAAATCAAACTAATCACTAGAACACAGCATAGGTAGGTTGTGTATCTAGGTGATGTTGACATAAGTTGCCAGTGTGCAGCAAAAGAGAAGGAATTTTTGTGAAGCAACTGGCAAAGTTGGGATGGAGTAAAGAATAAATGAGGAAAAATATAGTGAATGTAAGGAGCACTCTAATTGGAAGCTCTAGAGCTTTACTAGTTATAAAAGGAGATCTGAAGCTTCTACTGAAAGATCACTAATTTCAGCCATTAGTTTCATCTTACTCTTTTCTTTAGCATTCTAGATTATGGCTCTGTTCATTTTCATTGTTTTTTTATTGTTGATTCTTATAATGAGTAGCTAGATTTTAGATTTGAAATTTAGATGAAATTATTTACTAACTGAGTGGAATTTGAAATGTTCTTATGACAATTCTATTTGAATTAATTTATTATCTTTTTTCTCTTATTTGTGAATAATTGGCCACCATTTATTTAATATATTGTGAAAAGATTGAGAAGTCAATCATAGTATAAATTACTAGAATAGTGACTTAGATCACAAATTTATAGAGATATAAGTTGCATCTAAGCAGTTTATATGTATTAACTTGCATTAATTCTTTGTGCACAATGAGTTTGTATTAAGTTGTGTGATTGTGTAAGAAAATATATGCTTAATAAAAGCCCTATAATTTATCTCAAAAGGGAATTACATCTATATTAGTAAAATTATTATTAATTCAACTGAAATTAGTTAGAAGAATTCATTTCAGGTAATGCCAAGACATAAATAGAAGATTCTAAATTTCAAAATCCCTTTTTATTTATAAATTAGTGTATGTTATTGAATTTATTGCTCTTAGTTTTTGGTTGTTAATTTTAAATTCATTTAATAATTTAGATAATAAGATTAAAATTTTAGTGATTGGTAATTGAATTCCTTCCTTGAGGGAATGATATTGTATTTACTTTATTATTATTGCTTGTGTGACTAATGCACTTTAGAACTAGCATGACACAAATACATAAATCATGTAGCTCATTTTACATTTTTCTACATATCAGGGCCTTCAAATCTTCAGCCTATATATTATACCATACATTAGTACTAAGCATATAATATAAGGTTAAAATTGCATACTATTAGTGCTTTACCACAACAAAAACATCATTCAATCCCTAAGACAACATTAAACAAGCAAATTTCAAGTGTTGCCATGGAAGCCTTAAGCTTTTTAAGGGAGAGAAACATAAGAGATTATGGAGAAATAAGGCACAAAAATAGTTCTTACTAAAACAAGAGATCTTACCTCAGAATTGTTGGACTCAAGTCTCCTTCCTTCAATTCTTTTTCCCTTCTTCTTCTTCTTCTTCACTCTCACTTTCTTGTTCTCTCTCTCTCTCTCTCTCTTGTGCTCCATGCTCTTTCTCTCTATGCTCTTAGCCTTGATTGGTTTTGAAGCGGGAATGATCAAGAGAGAGATGGAAATGCCATTAAATAAAGGAGCACAGTGTTTGATATGCAAACCTCAACATATCTAGTTCCTCATTCTCCATGGTAACTCCCAATCTTTTAAAGTAAGTTAGTTGAGTAACTTTTAGTAGATAAAATTTTATGTATATTTGTTTACTATGAGATATAAAAATTATTACCAATTATAAAAAATTATATATCAAAATTCTTAGTTCTGCTAGCTCGTTATTTTAGTAGTGTTTTTCTTTGATAAAATTCTAATTTTGACCTAAGTTAAAATTACAACTTGGCCATGCTAAAATTGTAATTTCGCCTTGGCTTAAATTACACCTTTGGGCCCAAAATTTTCAATAATTGTATTATGATCCCAAAATTTTTACCTAAAATATTTTTGCTTCCCAAATATTTTTTTTAAATATTTTTAGGGTCTTACTGATGTTGAGAATTCCCAAGAATTCATTTTCTAAACATTTATTTCTAATTTATTGTATATTTAATAATTAAGGTAAATCTCAAATAATTCTTAAATATTTCCAAGAATTCCCATTATTTCCTAATGGTTCTAGAAATTTTTCTCATATTTTATAAATCATATTCCCCTAAATCCTTTCTATTCAACCACACTTGGTCTCTAATTATTTCTTTAATGTTTGTTAATTTATTTTTAAATTGTTAAAATATTGACTTATTAATCTTAATTGGAAAAAGGATGTTACATTGGTAGCCCTATAGTCCATCATTTTGTATAAACCATATTTTTAGCATTTTTCTTTTTCAAAAAAATAAAGTAATCCAGTTACAAATCTTCCAATAAAGAAGTTTTTGTCATTACTAGAACTTGCATGAACATTATATTCTTGTTAACATTACAAAGCCTATCAACCCTTTGCATCCAAGAAACACAAACAAACCTTGACTATATTAAAGCATTAACTTGAGAATAGATATAATACAAAGGTACAAGTGCTAAATATGAGTTTTTCTTTGAAGGTACAAACAGAGATCAATTCTAATAGGGAGAAAAACTACATCTAAACTTTCCTTTATAAAAAGATAACATTAGCCACAACAACAAGTAGTCACGATGCATCTAATGAAAGCCGAAGTAAAAAAATTTAGGAATTTAGAAAATCAATAATTCAATTATAGCAAAAGTGAAGGGTGATTAAAAAAAAGGGAAGAGAGAGAAAACCAACTTAAATTAATCGAGTGACGGTGGCGCCATAATCATGGCATCTGTCCTTGTTCTTAGCCATGTTTTTGCCACAATTCAAGCATAAAGTCATATGCTTGCAATTGCTTTTACAGAGATTTATAGTTGATCCACACCCACCATATGAGGGCTTTAACAATAAGGCTTTGTTTGGTTCGTTGCATTGCGAACATATTCTTTTTACATAACTTGTGTAATGTCTATTATACCCTTATATTTATTATTCTATATATTAAATTACTTTTTTAAAAATAGGGGTAAAACAGTCATTTCATATCTTACTTACCCCTATCTAACCACATTTTATATTTCCTTCATAATTATATCCTCCAACCAAACATACCCTAAATCCATCAACATTTCTCTCTTTATGCATCAAAGGTTTCTTAAGGAAATAAATAGATACACAAAAAATCACCTATTGGGGGAAAATGGAGAATGTCTAGGGTTGAAGTCTTTGTAATTCAAATGAGATTTTAGGATACTATATAGTTGAAATTTTTAAAGTATAATTTTTTTTTGTAGTTAAGATTTTTAGTCTTCCAACCTAAAATTTTTCCTTATGATTAACATACCTGATATTTATATGTCAAAAATAAATAATAAAAAGCCAAAAGGACTAACTAAACCCCTTCAATAAGACCGTTGACTGGAGAAGATCTAACTATAAACAAATGTCCAGTAATTCTCTGCTTTCTACTATTTTTTGGAGATATATTTTTTGACAAAATACCTTTTCCATTGTTAAATTTGTGGTCAATTTTAGTTAAGTCCTATATGTTTTATATAAGTTTCATCTTATATGTTCGTAAAAATTCTCAATATTTTCTTAATTATTAACATCACCCAAATTGTTAATGGATTTAGTTGACCTATTAAATATGTAGCCATTATAGGATACAAACATAGATGTTTAACCTAATATCTCACTTATAAACTTAAAATAATGTCATTTTGTGATTTTTCAATCCCAACATTTTTTTTCTTCATCAAGAGTTATTAAATGAAATATTAGGTTAGATATCACATCATTGTGTAATATTCATATTTGCATTCTCTAGTAGCCACATGTTTAATAGATTAGCTAATTTTGTTAACAATTTGAAAAAAGATATGTTGACAAAGGCCTTAGGTGTTAGTTTTCAAGCTCATAGTTGGATTCTTTATCCTCCTTCTAATTTTTCTCTTGAAGAATAGCAATAAAAATTATATATATATATATATATATATTGCAACCAAGCTATATTCTTCTTTTGAGTTTAGTGGATGTGGACATATAGACTTTAGATGATTTTACATTACTTTATATATAGCTCCTGACTTGTTAAATCGGCATTCACCACTGTTATGTTATAGTATTTTTTATTACTTTCTCCATTTGTTGAGAATTTTCATCTACTGTGGTTTTTATAACAAATTTGAGAAGTGTAAATCATGATATTGAAAGTTATAAGCCTAAGAAAATATCTTTAATAATTGGATGATGACACTACTTTGTGGATTTTGACTTTTATCTTATGTTTCTAAAATGATAGCTCTTTTAGATTCAAAATTAACTGACCACAATTATAATACCTTTCGAAATTAGTCAATACTTTTACACTAAAAGGTATGTGATAGAATTAGTAACATCAATTTTTTATGTTTATGTAAATATTGATAAGAACTAATGTAATAAGAATAAACTACTACCTCAAAACATGTGAGGGTTGGAAGGAAAATATTTTCTCAATTGATAACTTTATTGAAGATTGGTGATGAAAGTATTTATAGGTTGGATGAGCAAAAGCTTAAAATACTAGACTATATAACCTTATTTTCTTACTAAAAAATTTTAAATATAAATAAATAGATCTCCCTACACTCCAGTCAAGACACTAAATTATCATAGAGTTAGTTAAATTTAATTTTATGTAAATAATTACTATTATGTTTTTTGCTATTTTTTAATTTTATTACAATGCCTATATACAAGTTAATATACGAAATTTTCAAAATGTTGCATGTGTGAGGACCATGAAATAACATGCATTATCAGAATAAATAACACATTAAAAGTGATCGATATATATATGCTTTTAAAAGGATTGATTACAGCTTTTAATGTCTCATATTGTTACTTATTGAAAAAGTTAACATTAGTAATATTAGAATATAGCTTGTGGCGATATCATGATATATTTGGTTTTATTGCTTAAGTTTTATGCTATGTTTAGATGGGGAGAAAATGAGGATAGAGAGAAAATTAGCGGAGAGAAATGATGTTTTCCCCTGTTTGGATTAAGAAGAAAATAGAGAGGGAGAGAAAAATTAGAAAGAAAATGAGAGTGGGTCTCACCTAAATTTTTCTCTTCGAATATAAAGAGATTTTAAAGAGAAAAGGAATGGCTAGCGTAATGTATCTTTTATTTTTTCTAATTACCCTTCACAAAAATCCCCTTTTTATGTCTTCAGTCCCGATAAACGGGCCATATAACCTTAGTTTTTATTCTTCCATTTGGTGCAAAAATTCTTCATTTTGGCTCGACCTCCAGTTTTCTCCTCCAAGCTTCACAGTTTCATATGGTATTTTCACCTTTTTCATTAATACCTTTGGAAGAAATTTTATTACTATTTTTTCACATCATATTTCATTATCGCCTCCAGAGGAAATTTTATTGTCGTTATTGCTGTAGTTTTTACATCTCATGGGTGATTATTTCAAAATCTTTTCCATGACTAACTTATTTGAAAACAGAAATTAGATCTGCAAAAAAGGGATAAAAAAGATAGTGTAAAATTTGAAGGATAAATTTATAAATTTTAAATTTCGTTTTCTACGCCTATGCCAACAAGTCGGTGAAAGAGGCACATTTTTTTGGTTATATGTATGCATCTATATTGTTGTCATAATATTAATATTATATGGTTATGTGTTTCATTCAATCTCTTGGACTTCATATTTTTTGCAAATTATGTTGCTACGATTCGGAGCTAATAGTCAAGGTTTGGCCTACTCTGTACACGAATAAGTTTTTTTGTATTTAAGGCTGAAATATTTTTTTGCTCTTATTTTGGGCCTCCTCCCACATTTTGGTATAAAATTTGAGATAGCTGACTTTGGCTATCTAAAACAAAAGACTGTGAATAAACTTTTCTCTTTTCCTAGCATCCACATTGCCCTTTATAGCTCAATTAGAATGTCAAGTATGTTAAGGCGAGTTGCTACTAGACTTAGTAATATTTTTAAGCTTTTTTGCACAATGTGTTAAGAAATTTGGCAAAATGAGAAACAATATTAAACTGTGTGAAATATTAGTGATTAAACTATCTGGAATATGGGTTTTTGTAGCCTTCCTTTTTAGGTTTTTGAAGTATCGTAAAAGAGATATGCCATTTTCTATATCCTTATCTTTCATATTACTTATAATTAATATAATTGATCATAGCATTAATCTTTTCTGGCAACTTCGTATATATTTATTTATAAATTCTTATTTTTGTTTCTATAAAGTATGCCTTTATATACTTTGTATAATTGTTCAATAGAGCAATAACTACAATAATATGGAATTCACGAAGGATGTGGAAGGAAATATGTATAATGTTGACTTTGAAGTTAAGCAATTGATTAATTTTAGAGTGACAAATGAAGGTTCAAATTTGAACCATTTAATAGAAGATTTGGAAAGGCATAAACGTACATGTATGGTACGTCTTATTTGTTTTCTTCTGCATGCAATTCATTTATTGGAAGATATGCTAACTCTAGTTAATAAATCTATTAGTGTTGGCAATATTGATCAATATAACATGAGAAAACAGCTGATGATACAGCTACAAAATGAAAAAAATTGTCATGATGTTTTGTGCATGGGCCCACAAGCTTTTAGGGAGTTATGTGAGAAAACCACTGGAAGAGTTAAAAATTCACAATGGGTTACAATTGAGGAATAAGTTATCAAATTTCTCCACATATTAGCACATAATGTAAAAAATAAGACACTATGCTTTTACTTCTATTGATCAAAGGAGATTATTAGTTGCCATTTTCATAATGTTTTATGCACAATGGTTTTACTTAAAGCTGAGTTTCTTTCATAGCCTTCTAAATCAGAAGTTTCTGTCTAAATTTTTAACAATAGTAGATTCTGCCTATATTTTAAGGTATATCTTTATTTTATATCTATACATTTTATGAATAAAATAAATGTTTCATAATATATTGCTTTTAACTAATTTTAAATGATAGGATTGTGCAGGAGCTATAGATGGAATTCACGTTCGAGCAAAAGTACCTAGAGAAGAGGCCGCCCAATTTCGAGGATGAAAGGAGTATCTTACACAAAATATTTTTGCCACATGTTCATTTGACATGAAATTCACCTATGTCTTGGCTAGTTGGGAAGGAACAGCTTCGAATTCAAGAATTTTAAAAAATACATTGTCATGGGAAGATAATCTTATAATTTCCCAAGGTCTATATGCAATACATTCATAGTTGATAGTGTTAAATGTAGAATTTTTTAATTCTTTAGTTGCTAATCAATGTTTTGTATTTGTAGGAAAATTTTATCTTCAGGATATTGGGCTTCCACTCATGCGTGGTCTATTAACACCTTACAAAGGAGTGTGTTATCACTTAAAGGAATATTCGACATGATTACCACAGAATGAAAAGGAAATTTTTAGTCATCAACATGCCTCATTGCAGAATATCATTGAAAGAATATTTGGAGTTTTAAACAAAAGACTTTCAATCATAGCTAGCGGCACTGAACCACATTATTCCTTCTAAACTATGACTGATATTGTAATAGCTTGTTGCATATTACACAATTTTTTGATGGGGGTCGATTCGGATGAGAACTTGATTACTAAAGTTGATGGTGAATAACAACAGAACCCCCTAATAATATTAAGGCTCACTCTAATCACGGTTAAAAGGAGGAATATAGATAAGGATCAATTTTAAGAAATAGATAGCTGGCCAGATGTGGAATAATTATTGGCATAGATTATAATTTCTTATATAATCATTTCATACTATAAATAGAGCTTTATTCTATGATGTATATCAATGTTGTTTGAAATGCTGAAGTATGTTATCAATAAAATTGTTTGGTGTATTTTAAAAAAATTTGCATAATTATCAAAGTAGATGACTTGGACTGTGAATATAGTATTCTTTGTATTGTTTGAGATTTCATATTGTTTTGTTTCATGCAGAAATTCAATAATGGCCCCAAACAAAAGGATTCAGTGAATGACAATTTGTGATGATCACCTGAGATGGATGAAGCTTTTCTTGATACTTTATTAGAAGAGATGATAAAAGTAAATTGTCTTGGTGGGACATTTATAACATTTACATATGATAATGTGCTACAAGCTTTGAGAAATTTTTTTGGGTCTCATATTATGAAGAAACATTTGAAAAATAGAAAAAAGACATTATTACAACAATTTAGAGAGCTTTATGATTTATTCAATGGATTAAATGGCTTTTCCTAGAGTCCAATTACAAAAATGTTTGAAGTTGAAAATCCAATTTGGAATGACTTGATTAAGGTAATTTCATCTTGGTAATTACACTACATATATGTTAATTAGTTTGATATCTTTGTTAATTATTCTGTTCATAGCTTTGTTTGGAATATATTTTCATTTACATTGGTATAACATAAAAATTTGCACATTTATTATGTATTTGCAGAGAAAACCCAAGCAAGAAAGTGGATGACTGCACCTGTATTATATTATGATAAGTTATATGAATTGTTTAGTGTAGACAAAGTAACAGAAACATATGTTGAGAGTGCTAAAGATAAAGTGAAACGGTGGTAAAAAGAGTGCATTGATTTAAATGACTGTTGTGAAGAAGGAACAATGAATGAAATAACGAGTGAAGGTGATTTTAATTGGAGGTACGAGGCCACAAACTCTAGAGCTAATATGGATTCATTTAGTCCCACATATGGCAACTCAAATTACTCAACTAGAACTGCATCTTTTAAAGGACAAAAGTGCAAGAAAGTGATGATTGACAGTATTGAAGATAAATATGAAAAAATTATATTAAGAATCAAAGAATTAGCTGAAGTCATGCAAGATAGTTATTCTCTGCATGATAAATCTATATCATTATCTGAAAGGTAGGTTATTGTTACTGAGAAACAAGTTGAGATTGCCGAAAAGGGCCTTGCAATACTTGAGAAAAGTAGACCTCAGCATTATAGCGAAGAGGAAGTATGGCCATAATTCAAGAAAATTGGAATAATTGAAGATTACAAGTTAAAATGTTATTTTTTTTATGTAATGAAGAACAAAGTAAGCGAACATCTTTTGGAGTTCCATGTCATATGCAATTACAAACATTGATATAGATGATGAGTGATGCTGAAATTTCTTAAAGCAGATGATGTTTGGTAGATGAATGCTTTTTTGATGTTGTTAAGTTATCAAAGTTATTTTATGATGATGATTGTAGTGCGGTGATAGTGGTGTTGGATATGAAATTAAGTTTAAGTAGTGGTGGTGGTGTTCCGTTTTGTTTCTATTAGTTTATGATAGGCATTGGCAGCTTTGTTGTTGATTGGATGACTCTAAAATGATATTTAGTAATGAAATTGAAATCATAATTGTGCTATTTGAAATTTTTCTATAATTGTTATATTTAAAATTGCTATAATTGTTCTACTTAATGCTGCATGTTTGTTGGGATTCACATCAATGCAAAATGGCTAAATGTTGGACGAAATATGAAATGCAAATTTTAAAAGCATTTTAACTTGTCTAAATTTTAAGAAAAAATTATAATATATAGCATTAAGCTAAATATATATATGTATATACATGGTTGAAACGTTATAATTTAAAAGAAATAATGTTATGTAACTTCTACATAATTTATAGAAGAAAAAAATGTCTTAAAAAGTAAAAATAAAGAGAAAAAAAAACGAAAGATACATCCTTAAAAAGCAAAAGTAAAGGAGAAAAAAAATGAAAGATAAGTCCTTAAAAAAGAAAAAAAAAGAAAAAAAAAAAAAGAAAGATAACTCCTAAAAGAAAAAGTAAAAAAAAAGAGCTTAAAAAGAAAAAATATTTCCTCGATGTCAGACTGCTTAGCAGTCAGACCAACAAGTCCAACCAAACAAAGGTCCGACTGCCAAGCAGTCAAACCAATAGGTCTAGTCTGACCAAAGACTGGTTGGACTATAGGTCCGACTACACTGTAGTCGGATCATTGTCCGACCATAATTGGTTGGACCAAGGTTTGACCATTACTTGATCGGACTAAACCAACTGCTTTGTAATCAAACATCGGTATCCTTTTTTTTTCTTATTAAGACCTTTTTTTCTTTTTAAGACTTATATTTTTTTCTTTTACAAATTATCAAAGTTACATAAAATTATTTCTTTTAAATTATAATGTTCCAACCATATATATATATATATATATATTTCTCAATAATATTACAATTTTTTCCTAAAATTTAGAGAAGTTAAAATGCTCTTAAAATTTGTATTTCCTATTCAGTCCAACGTTTAGCCATTCTACATTGATGTCAATCCCAGCAGACAAATAGCATAATTTTGAGTTCTTTTTTTTCTTTTCTAACAAATTTTAACATGGTTTTCTTTCTTTTTTCTTCCCTACAAAGTTGTACATTTTGTTAAGAATTTTGTTCCACTTCTGTTGCGAACATTAGAACATATATGTTTATGCATACAGGAGTTATATGAAGTAACTCACAACGTGTAAACATTACCTTCCAAACCATTACTACCAATGTTTAAAGAAATCCATACAATATTTCATGTTAAGGTCTAGATGTAGGTAGACGATATTCTCTATATAAATTTATATCATATCTAGTAGCTTATGTATAATTACAAAATGTATATTCCTTACGTATATATACATATAGTCACATACGCAACTAAATATAGGTTAAATGGATGAACTATACACACTACCATTATATATATATAAATAGCATACAACATCATAAACATATAAACATAATACAATATTAGGAACCTAATATATCTACATTTATTTCCTATAACAAACTTTGAAAAAATGACTCAGCCTACTCCTCCTCCTTACTATCCTCCCCCATGGCATCGTTATCTCCTTCGTGTGACACATTTGATTTTGGTTGAGATAAGTTGCATCTCCCTTATAACTGTGCATTATTGCTACACGTGATCTGTTGTAGTTGTGCTCACATCTCTTCAATTTGTTGTTGTTGTTCCTAAAATTAAGTTTGACACAATTGTGTTGACATATTGATGAATTTATTTCGTATCATATTTTGAATATAGTTTGAATAGGGGTACGGTGGCAATTGACTTGACGATGCTTTTTGATTGTATGTGTATCTCGTCTTAAAGTCTCCTAAAATTTTATAAGACATAATGCCAAGTTCATAAACTACACTCATCTTTTTGCCACCAGCAGCTTTAATAAATAAATTCAAGTTGGACACGTTATCGCTTGAGCTTGAACTTTTCGTACTTTCCTTTTGTTTCAAATATTCATCCTACCAATATGAATTCAAGTGATTAATATGAAAATAAATATATATATCATGCACGTACCTAAACAGCTTTTGATTTTCATCTACCCAAGAGTTAGTAGATTTATGTTTGTGTGTTTTTTAAATAAATATTTAAGAATAAAGGATTTTTTTCCAATTCTCGGGCTTATATAACAAAATGAGGAAGGATTAGATATAATAATATGTGAAAAGTATGAAATAAATGTACAAATCCATGCCAATCTTCGGATATGTTCCTTCATAGATATAGAGCCTCTTATGTGCAAAGAAGCACTAGCACAATTTTTCTTTTTTTGCTCATTGTTGAAACGAAATTCATCAGTATTCCAATGGTCACATAATTCTTCCCACATTGATTATTTAATCCATTGAGGTCTTTTTCGTATGTCATGGATGTGTCCTATGATATCCTTCAAATAGGTTTTTACTTGATCTTTCCAATTCTGTCAAATCTCATGATGATGCCTTAGGTCCCAATAATAGTATTTCTTTCAATGTGAAATACAACACCAAACTGAATAGTAGATGTTCAAGTTAAAATTAATTAATTAATATTTCGATCTTAATAAAAGGAGCAGAAGGTCAAACCTTAAATTCATGAAACTATAACTGTTAATATTCTTGTGGAACCTCACTCCAACAATTCCATGCTCCATCATATTTATCGAAAGCACAAACAACTTTATTATTTAGTTTGAACCTATAGGAATAAGGATTGAAGGAAAAAAATTACAACTCATTTTAAATGAAAAGATAATAGCATCAGGATGTAGTAGATATAAAATTATAAACCCTGTGCTATTAGGCTTAATTAATGTTGGAAGAAATTCATTTTGGTCACTAGAGTGTTCATCATGTATATCATCTGATTCCTATTGAACGTTAAGCGGGATTGGTTGCGTGTCTTCCTGAGCAATAGATGATTATAGTTGAGAAAAATTTCTCCATGTCTTTCTTCCTCTTCTAGAAGACACCCTGCAATTAAATGTAACTCATGTTGATAATAAAGATAAATTGTATAAAATCAAATTGCAAGTACATGAGGATAGATAATAGAGTAATTATATTTCACATGGTCATAATTATAAAATGATAATCTTTTCTTCTTACCTTGGCAACTTTGTGAATGTTGAGTTGAAAAGAACATTATAAAGGAAAAGAGAGGTATAGAAAGCAAAGTTTAACTATACAGAAATATATATACCCACTTATACATATAAATATATATATATATATACATATATACATATACATGTACATGTGTGTGTGTGTGTGTGTGTGATTGTACATGGAGGAGAGTGACATGTGAATGCAACTTAGATAAAGATAACAATAAAGAGACAAACTAAAACTATTCCTAGATATTATTGTCTAGGTAAAAGTATAAAGACAGAGAAAAGGTGAGAAAAGATTCTCTGAGTTGTGACAAAACTTATTATCTAATATGCAATGGCTATGTAGTTTATGCATAATGTCATAACTATCTGACTATGATAAAACATGCATAAGTCATAAGGAATCTTAATGAAAGAGAAATGAATAAGGTAAAAAAGACAAATAAATAGTGTATTTTATATTACTTGAATTACAATATAATTACATAAACTTGTATCAAATAAGTTCACATCGTTACATAAATTTATCAAAAAAAGTTACATTCATTTCTCATCAACTTTTCCATTAATTCTTTTTATTGGATTTTTTTGAACTTGAAGCTTTATTGTTCTGATTATATTCAAAAAGTTGACGTTGCATCTCAAATATTAAAGTCTGATTGGCGTGCATTTTGCATTTGAAAATCCTTCAACTTTTGATGAATATTAGGATGTAGTTTACCCCTGGATATATGGCCTCTGTCGCACTTAGATAAGAGAAAAGTTTATATTTTTTATCATAGTTATAGCTATATATTGGATCATTTTCTACTTCATGTGCAACACTTCCTAAGTCATATATGGAGCCTCTACTTTCTTTTTCCTCCAACAACTATTGTCCACAGAGCAACTTCATTTGCTAATGAAAATTTTTTTTTTCATTAGCAGCATTTGCTATGCTAGTTTTAAATCTTGTATATTCGTTCTGAAGCAAAATGAATAATGGATGATGTTACATAGTTGTGATATATATGTAAGAACATTTAATAAAAGTTTCAAAAAATAGGATACGTACAAAAGTATTTTCATATTTTTTGTCAACCCATTGTCCAAACATTGGTTTTTGATGAGTTTGAGCGTGAAGCTCTACTGGAGTCACAGGTTTACCTAATTTTTTAGCTAAAGTTGCAGTATGATCTATGAATAGAATTTTTCCACCAATATGGAGAGATAGCTCATGGACAGAATTTGAAACTCTATTCTTCTTGGCATGTTCACTTTTATATTTAAATTCCACCTTGTTCCAACTAACACATAAATCATTCCAGATGTGTTCATTAATCCAACTAGGACACTTTTGTTTATCTCAGACATAACAGATCAAATCTTTTAAGTGATTTCTTGCTCAATCTTGAAGTTTTTATGAATTTGAAGATGATCCTCTATTGGCCATATATAATATTTTTATCTATTACACCAAAAAATATTTGTAAATCCATGTATTCCAACACGGTGGGTATAACAAATTTGGTATTGGTTAAAAAATTGAAATTTACCTGGAATTCTGCAAACCATAATTGGTGAACTAATTCAAGAACTTCTTTCCATGAATTATAAAGCCCTAAGTAATTATGTTTTATCATTGATACTATATATTCAATAGCGTCATTTCTATCGGGTCCAAATATGAGGAATACATATAACAAAATAATGATTAACTAAAAATTTTTTAAATAATGAAATGAAAATCTATACCCTATTTCTCCGATTGGGTAAATAAGTTATTTTCTTATATCAACTCCTCGAATTTAGGAATACAAAACTACTCTATAAGTTCTTTTATCCATTTAAATGAAAAATAGCATTGGATGAAGATAAAAGAAGCATGCCAACATACATTCTTTATGTTAAATAATTATACAAATATATTAACTCCTATATTTGCAGTAATAACAGTGAGCCTTGTAAGAAAATAACACTTATATATGATGCATCAGCTAATTGGAGAATTACATAGTAGCTCAAATGCATCATATTATTTTGCCTTTAGCTTCATGTGACCTGCCAGACTACAGCACCTCCACTGCAACTACTGCATGGCCTAAGTTATCCCTTCATTCACCTCTATGTATCCTAGGACATATGGTCAAGCTTTTTATCGCCTATAAATCACTGCATGCTAAGTCACTTCATGGATAAGGACGAAATGTTCATGCCTCCATGGAAATTGTAACGTCTGGTACGTTGTACAATCACCAGAACAGGCAGGTTTGAAAAGCAAGTCCCCTGAGATGAATGATTCAAGGCCAAATAAAATTTGAATAAAATTTTAAATAATAAAAAACAAGGATTTGAGCCTTAATTTGCCCAGAAACTAGGGTCGGAGTGATTCAAAAAATTTGCCGAAAAGCCAGTGGTATTTTCGTAAATAAGTGCAATTTTAGAAAAACACCTAGGAGGGCTTTTTAAATGGAAATTTTGAGTTGTCCAGGGTTCTTAGAGGCCCCAAAAACTATGAGAAGCCTTGGGACCAGTAAAGCCCCTCCGATGTACTCTTTCCGACGTCAGTTGACCCGAATTTTGACCGGTTCGTTTGGGAAGTTTTTAACTCCGATTTGAGTGATTCCAAGGGCATTTTATTAAATTGGGAATCTAAATTTTATAATGAAAAAGATAGTTTTCAAAAAGGAGCTAAAACGAAGCCAAACCAGAAATGTCATTATAGAAGGTAAAAATAGAAACAAAGTGCACAAAAGAAGCTTCCAAACTCCCTTTTTAAGTCACGTTCAGCTCCCCCCTCTCTAAACTGACTTCCTTCTGCCCAAATCTCAGAAATGGAGCTGCTGTCTTAGGCGCACAAAGGGAGGAAATTTTAGAGGAAGAAAAGCTAAAGAAATGGTGAGAAAGTGTAAGGTTTTCATGCTCTTTCCTCTTGAAACTTCATCCTCCCTTTCTTACTTCATCTTTCCATAATTTTAATGTAATTTTTGGTGCTGATTTGGGTCTAGATCAGAGAAGGAAAATTCAAAATTAAAGGAGGCGAAAGAGGGAAGAGGAAGGACTCTTGAAGGAAGCTTGATTGCAAGGTAGTTTCTCTCCCTTTGTTGCTTCTTTTTCTCCTTCTCCTCTTCCATGGTAGGATGTCTCAAACAGAACCATGAAGAGGGAAGAGTTTCTATTTTATAATCCAAAAGAATCCATCAAATTAAGCCATGGGAAGATGGATTATACCAAAGAAATATATGAAAAACTAGTAAAACTCAAGTTGAAAAAGTGTAGGGTGCTTGAACATTAGTTAAAATTTGGGTTGATTTAAGACTTCCCCATTATATGTGAGTGTCTGTTTGAGTTTTTAAGACTCCTAGGGAGCCTCTCAAGTGCCCCATCCATTAAGAAAAAAATCCCAAACTCCATGAGTTCTTAATGGAAGCATCATTAGGTCAAAACCCATAGAGATAGCTAAGGGGTATTTTAAATGGTTCCAAACTTAATTTGAGACTTTATATGATAAAAGAAGATAGGAGAAACCCTTGAAAAAAAATTTAAAAGCCTTAGGTTGGGAGATGAGGCAATGACTTCCATAATGTAACCTTATGAAGCAACATGAACCTAGGTTTGTGAAAGTGAGTGTGTGATGGCTTCAAGGACCTTAAATGAGGTCAAGAGGTCTAAATATGGCAAGAGAATGGAACCAAGAATATTAATTATGGTAGTTGCTTCATTAGGTCCTTAATGGAACCATATTGTGACAAATAGACCAAAGTGTAGTCTTAAGAGTAAGTTGGATATCATAATTTGTTCTAAGAGTATAATTTAGTGTTGTTTATTGTGAATGGACCAAAGAAATCCAACCCTACCTCCTTGTATTTGTGGAACTGAAAAGGAGAAGAAACAAGCAAAGTAAAGCTTGAATTTGCACTAAGGTAGCTCTCCACCTTTTCTTGTTACATTTTCTTGTTGTATATGATGTCATTGTGTGCTTGTGTGTATGTTTATATGTTTGAGACATGCCACTTGATGCTATGTTTCTGTTTTGGTACCAATATGTTTTCTTAAATGTCTTTAAATGATAAAAATAGCTCATAAGGGTGAGGTAGTGCCAAAAGTCCCTTAATGTGGGTGAGGAGATGCCAAAAGTCTCATGGCATGGGTGAAATAAGACCAAAAGTCCCTTGGATGGGTGAGGCTAAGTCAAAAGTCCTAAAAACTAAGAGTGAGGCAATCCAAAAGTCCTAGAAATGGGGTGAGGCCAACCCAAAAGTCCCTAGAACTCATTCTTATTATTGACATGTGTTTGTGACATAAAAATGTAGAAATTGAATGCTTCATCGATTAAGTAGTTGCATACTTGTACCTTTGATATGTTATATACCTTGAAAATATGCTTGAATAGGTGTATGAGCTATTGAGATTCAATAAATCTCACCCCCTCCTTTCTCTCATCTCATATGATCTAGGTGGAGTTCAAGATCCAAAGAATGGAAGCCAAGTAGCTTAAATCTCCATTTCTTGACAAATCTTTCTATTTTGATGTACTATGATGACTAGAATGTAAAAGTAGATATGTAAATATTATTTTTGAGCCATGACACTTTGAACAAGTATAAAACTAAGTAAAGTTAGTGTATGTATCAAGAATAGAGTTTAATGAATAGAATTATGTATTTTGACCACTTGGGAGCCCACTTGTGTATGTATGTTCATGGAAGTGACATGGTGCATTTGAGTTGCATGAGGGTTCATACCTTATGAGGGATTTATTTATGCTATATTTATTCTTTCTAAGTTGCTCAAATGTGTGTGGAACCATGGATGGCTCATGTGAACCAAATTTGTCTCTTGTTGGGACCAAAATTGCTATAAGCTTGAGCTATGGCAAAGTCTGACCAAATGATCTCTTCTTGACTTAAAATTCTGCATGCAAGTAGATCTTACCTATAGCTTTTTGGAAAGCCAAAGATCAGGTCATTTGGAGGTCTATGGAATTTTCTATGATTTTTCAAATTTGGTATCAGAATTTCGGATTTGCACTGGTACTATTCATTTGGTCAATTGTGAAATTGTATCATCCGAGAGGCAAACGTGGTCCAATGGCTACGAAATTTTATATTTAGAAACTAGGCATTCATAGTGACTTGTTGCAACTAGAAACATCTCATTTGGAGGTCTGAGTTGAGAGATATGAATTTTTGAATTTCTGGGACAGTAGCAGTAGCTCAGCACGACCTGAGTCACTGTTCCATTGACTTTGGGTAGCTAAACGTGCTTTCTTTGGTCTGAGTCTATTTTTACCATAAATTTAACATTCATATATTTCCAAATTGGTATTATTTTCATGGATTGGATTTTTGTGGAATTAATTGGACATTTTTGAAGTTCATAGTAGACACTTGCATCAGTACCAGTAACTGTCCGAACCTTTACCCCTTTTTCGCGTGTCAAAAACTTTTTGTGTTATGTTTCATGGCCTGAAAATATTTTTGGCATAAATTAGATATGTGTAGCTTTCCAAAATGGATAAGAATGAATGATTTCAATTTTTCTAAAATTAGTTACGAATTTTGAAACTTCCTATCAGTAAACTGAACTAGTGGCCCAGACAGTAGCAACCCCAGTGGCTTTTCGGATGTCAAATGATTTCTCCTTAATGATTCATGAGTTGAAACTATTTTTATCATGGGGTAGACATCTAGAGTTTTCTAGAATGGTAAATTTTGTTGGATTTCAAATTTTGTGGATTTAGTTATGAATTTTCGAAATTGTGACAGAAAAATTGAAATTCTGGCCAAAAATAATAGTGTGAGTTTGATGCTCGCCTTTGAATTCCACGAGTTGTGGGCCAACTTTGGTTATACAAATGAGTTGTATGTATGTAATTAAATATGAGAACGTATTGTATGAACTCATATGGTCCTTGTGACACCGAATGAAATTTTTATACGCGACGTAACGCGAAATAAGGCATTATTTTAATGTCATTTTTCATTTCCTTTTATTCAATTGATCATGTGAGACTTAGAAATGATCGGAAGCATGCTAAAAATATATGGTATTATAGAAATCATACAAAGTTCTTCACGTGAAACTTCACAGCATGGCAAGGATAAGGATGAAACAACTTTGGATGTAAGCGAGGACAAACTAAGAGAAAAAGTTAAACTGTCCACGTGAAGTCAAAACATTTTGTTTGTTTGCACGAATATAGCAATCTTTTATCTATTGTATGGTGGATAATTATTAATGTGTATATATATATATTATTCACATATAATTTATAAATTATTATCTCAAATAATTGTTATTTAACTAAGTAATACATACATATAAAAATATAATTATATATTTAAACATTCATTTGGACTGTAATTATTTGTAAAGGAAACTTAATCATAATAATTAGTGATATGAAATAATTTTTTAAATGTGGTTGAATGTGAAATTAATATAAAATTAGTTATTCAATTAATTAATTTGAAATTAATATGAACCATTAACATATTTTTTTTTAATTATTCAATAGAAACATTGGTTATATTTGTTATTTTTAAATCTCAGTTTAATATTACTTTCATATAAATTCTGCCTTTCAATCAACTGCTTCTAAACTAATAAATATATTCAAAATGTATGTCCCATATATAAAGCTAAAATAATTAATTTACAAGTATAACATAACATTTTTTTTTTCAATACGCTTTCAACAAGTTTCAACATTACTTGGTTCTACTAGTTCTACAATAAGGACAAAATTGTCTAAAGGAAATTAATAACCTTCTCTTTTTCCATATTCTTTATCGTTGCATCCAAACACGAAAGGATAAATACATTTTTCCCCACTTTTCACTTCCTTCCATTTACTCTTTGCTTTTTTTCCTCTCCACTTTTCTCTTCCCCCATCTAAACACAACGTTAAAGATGAAGAGACCTAGGGAGAAAACAAAGAGTGATTAAAAATAATAATAATAATCATGCAAAACAATGTCGCGAATATTTTTCTGGTAAAAAGATGTTTAGGTTTGTTAAATGAGAAATTAATCATGCAAAACAACATCCCATTCATATTCTTTCATTTGAAAAAAAATGTTTGGATATTGGATAATAGATTTGCCGCATGCAGTTGAAAATTGGGTAAAATATATATTTTGTTTTTATAATTATTATTCAATTATTACTTAATATTATATACTAATCATTACTTAATTATTTTTTAATAATTAAACATAAAGATATTAAAATTATTTTCTATCTACAAAATTATCTTTTATATTTTTATTTTTACACTTATTTTTCTGCGTACTAAATGAATCGTTGATGTGAGTTTATAATTGCATTTGGATTTAAAATATTTATTAATTTTAAAAATAATTGTATGGATTTAATTTTTTTTAAATATGCGGCATATTCCAAAATATGTGAAATAATCTATTTTAAGTAATAAGCTATTTTATACCACATGAAAGAAAAACAAAAAGAATGCATTTTGATATTTGATTAAATAAATTATAAAATGAATTTATAAAACTCGGGTGACCAGAATAGTCATTTGACAAACATCATCTCCATAGTCAAGATTTCCATTTTATTATATACTTTTAACTAATGGTATAATTAGATGTTTTTCATGTTTAACAATATGACCAAACATTTTGTTAATGATATTTCTAATGTGCAATTCTAAAAAAATCTAAGACAATCTTTTTCCAATATTTTAAAAATATTTTATATTTAACATATCAAAATTTAAATAATAATGATTAATTTTCTTTACACGTACGTATAATGGGTCCAAGCTTAGTTTATTTCAATTTTTCATATTAAAGAAGTTGCAAATTTTGTAGCATTTATCTGTTTGGTTGGAAGATGTAACGGTAAAAGGAATGTAAAATATGAGTAGGTGAGAGTAGGTGAGAGTAGGTGAGATAAGAAATGACTATTTTATCATTACTTTTAAAAAGGTAATTTGATAGATAAAATAATAAATATAAAAATATAATAGACATTACACAAATTATGTAAAGGGAATACATTTTTAATAGAATAAACCAAATGTACCCTCACATTTTAGCCCCATTTGTTTTCTATTTTGAAAAAATAATTTGTAGAATTTATTTTTTAGCCTCAAATTAAGCTTAATCATAGATTAGACACATAAAAAATAGCTAAAAAAATAAAGTCTGAGTCTGGCATAATACTATTCATCGACTATCTTCCAGGTTGGCTCCCACGTCAGCCCTTGATGAGGAGGTAAAAAAATACATTGGCTCAATAAAAAAAAATAATAATATTTTGATGAAATAATATATAAGATGTCATGTGATATTAATTTAAAATTTATTTTTTATAAAATATTATAATTCTCTATATCATTTTTTATTAATTTACTTTTTTTTCATATATTAATAAAATTTATCATATAATATTATAATTTATTTTTTATTTTTACATTAAATATTATTATTTTAATATTTAAAAATTAAAATAGTAAATAAAATACAAATTAATAATATAATTTTAAAAAAAGAGAGCCAAACTATTGTCGGGACTTAAAAAATACCAAGACTCACCCTTTGCATCTTGCAGAGGATTCAAAAACAATACGTGGGTTTCACAAGAAAAAAAATCAACTCTTATAATAAAAAATAAAATGAATAGTATCATTGATGTACCATTATTAAACCGTATTATTATTAGACAGAGCTCAAGTCATAGAATTACATATATATATATATATATTACTTCTGATTTTATATATAAGAAATATATAATTAATTTATAAAAATTTAAAAAATAATTAAAAATAATTAAAATTTTTAATTTTATCTCAAATAAAAATTATTTTTTAAAAATATTCTTATTTAATATATATATTTTTAAAAAAATTAATAATAATAATTATTCATAATTTAAAAAATTCATATTTAATAAAAGATATAATTAAAATATTATCATTTATATATTAGATATTAATAATTTGTTACTCCAAAAAAGTCTCTTACGTATAGTATACACACACGATAATTTTGAACCCATCTCATGTTTTATTCAAATTTTTAAAATTACACACACACACACACACACATATATATATATATATATATATATAATACGTGATCTGAACTCATCCCATATTTTATTCAATTTTTTAAAAATCAAACCTGTTGTTTTTTTTTTAAGAGTTGTCTTTTGGGGAGGGGTAGATTTTAGCGATTGAATATTTCTCCGATGGCCCGAAAGCCTTTAGCCCCAAATCGATTCCGCAATCTGGTCTCCTCCCTTCTCTACGCTCCTCCGTGATCCCTTCAACCTGAGTGCCCCATGCCCCCATTTCCATTTAGGTCCATAATCTCCTCCCAAACTTCATTCGGTATCCTAATCTCTTCCCCTTCTTGCTTGATCTTTTTTCTCTTGCAACTTTCTAGCGCCTCCCTTGTCACTTCTTTACTCTGTTCAGGGACGGAGGGCGCGACTCTGAAGCACAGTTGATTGGGTCGACACCCACATTTGGTATGGTCCAATTCTTCGTTTTCCTTCTTATAATTTCTTGACCGTCCGTGTATTTCCATTTTTTTTTTACTTCAATATCAAGATTTGCCATTCGTCCTCCTTTAACCCTAGTTTTCCAGAGTCGCATAGTCATCGCTTGCGGAGGGTTTTTAGAGCGCGCCGGCGACGGAGAGCTTCGATTTGCGTCCTCGAAATTCTGCTGTCATTTCTTCGGTCAACCATTGCCGCGTTCTGCCGTCTTTGAATCAGGTTATGTCTCTTGCGTTATCTAATCAAAATTATGTTCTTTACTCTGTTATGATGATTATAAATGCTTGTGGTTGCTTATATTTTCATCTGCATCAATGATTTTTTTTTTGTGCACTATATGCCTGCGACAATATTTAGGTGGATCAATTAACTGTGAGTGCAGTTTTTTTTGGGCTTGCCTTTGACTTTTCAGAATACTCCATGTTCATTTGGCACAATAGTGCCATTTGAATAGTGAATTAGGCATGTTGTTATAGGTAGTCACATTAAAACCTATGCTTCATATACCATGATTTCCAATAGAAACTTATTTGTAGCCAATACTTTCACCCCTCTTTTTTATTGGTTGCTGTGTCTGTATATTGGAACTTATTTTCTTCATTTTCATTCACCTCAAGCAAGAGCTTCAGATCAGTTTTTGCTTACAACGCGTAGAGTTTGGATTATATACCTGTGGAGTAAAAAGATAAGGGAAATTAAAAAATGCCTGTGTTGCTGAGGTAATGCAGAAAATGGCTGTTTGTTATTTTCAATTTTTCAAAAATTTAAATCAACTTTTCCAAAAATGAGAGCCGTAAATAACTTACCAAACATGCTATCTGCTGTTATTTCTTTTTAAAGTTTAAAATGAAAAAGAAATAGGTAAAGCAAACACACATAGAAATGTCAAACTAATGAGGGGCTATTACCTGGTATGAGTCTTCAGGTTTACAGGGAGGATGAATTCACTTGTTTACTTTATTGTTGGGACAAAATAAGAAAGGTGCACCTACCAAAAAGAGGTTGAAGAGGGTTGAAAATAATTTTAGAAATACTGCATTACAATCTGAAATACTGCATAGCATACTATTGGTTATCTGAAATACTGCATTACAGTCTGAACTACTGCATAGTGCATACCATGGTTAGATTTCTTTTGAAAATCATTTGTCCCCTGGATTGAGGTTTGAAATACTGCATACTTTTAGTTTATCTGGAAACAAAAATGCTGCGTGCTATTGGTGTACATTAGTGAAGCCCTTTTACTGTGGTTAGTATTTATGATTTTACATCTGATTTTTTTTTCCATTAAACAGTTGCTTGGTATTTTCCATAGTGTGACACAGCTGTAATCATCTTATGCATAACTGTAGTCTATGAACAATGGTTTTACCTTCAGCAACAAATGGAAACTGTGAAGAAACCTCCAATAGGCGGGGTCATGTGTTCTGAATGTAAAATACCAAGCACCTGGTTAATGGAGTTTCAATTGATCTACACACACATATATATTTGTCTTATTTGAAATGCAGTATAATCCAATTTTGTTTACTTTTTGTGAATCATTTTGAATTAGATGTCTTCACAATTTTATCCTAATTAGTGTAGTGAAGATTCTCTATGCTTAGTTATTGACTATTTTTTTCCAAAGTTTAGTAGAAAGATAAGATGAGAAGGATAAACAGACTTATATTGAATTGCAGCTATATCACAAAAATTCGTGATACTAAGGCTTTATTTAAAATTTTCATAAACTAAAAGATACACGCTGCTCCTTTGCCGTACATTTTCTGATGCCAGCTTACCTCAGTAAATCAATTGAGTATAAAAGTTTATTCTTATTGAAAATGAACTTTACATTTCTGATATTATATTACCTTAGAACAAACCTCTGTGCTGATTTTGA
This sequence comes from Erythrophleum ivorense, assembly GCA_026724425.1. Lineage (NCBI taxonomy): Eukaryota > Viridiplantae > Streptophyta > Magnoliopsida > Fabales > Fabaceae > Erythrophleum > Erythrophleum ivorense. The sequence goes on along the minus strand of JAIUCV010000036.1, from coordinate 471,363 downwards.
TTGAAAATGAGGCGATTCAAGTGAAGAATTGGTTTGAAATATTTATTTCCAAACCTCTGTCCTTGATATATTTGCAACGTACCTTTTTTATTCCATTATAAATTGCTTATTACAGGGCCCTGAATAAAAATATTCCAAATGTGGAAGGCATTTGAAAAGTCCCTTTGAACAACTTCAGCATTGGCAAATAAACATGAGGAAGTTGGCAAATGCTTAGTGCCTACGTTCAGAAATAACATTTTGATGCTCGTGATTATTAAATTCTATATTACTATACATATTGTTCAGACCACTCATAGTTGTGATTCAATGCAAGTAATTATATTCTCTGTGACTGATTCTTTTTTTTTTTTCATTCATGGAAAGTATATTCACTCTTATTTGATTAACCTCCATACTTCCATTTTATAACACTCGAGAGATACATTCTTGATTAATTATTCTCTGCTTATTGTTACATATATATTCCCCCCCCCCCCCAAAAAAAAGGATAAAAAGGAAAGAATAGAAAAAAGTGGAAAATTACTGGATATTTGTTTGTCGTTGGATCCTCTCGAGTCAGAGGTTTGACTAGAGCGGGTCCAATGGGCCTTTTTAAGCCATTATATATATATATATATATATATATTTTTACATATAGATTTTATATATGTTAATAGTGAGCAAAAATTTTAGGTGTAAGGATTAAAAATTTTAACTGAGAGGAAAAATTACACTTCAAAATTTTTTTTTTAAATTTTAAACAAAGGCTTTAACCCTAGACGTTCTCTGTTTTCCTCCAATAGGTGATTTTCTGTGCATCTGTTTGTTTCCTTGGGAAGTCTTTGGTGCATAGAGAGAGAAATGTCGATGGACCTGCTATTGAAGCCCTCATGTGGTGGGTGTGGATCAACCACGGATCTCTATGGAAGCAACTGCAAGCACATGACTCTATGCTTGAACTGTGGGAAAAACATGGCTGAGAACAAGGGCAAATGCCACGATTGTGGTGCCACTGTCACGCGTTTGATTCGAGTTTGTTCTCTCTCTCTCTCTCTCTCTCTCTCTCTCTTCCCTTTCTTTATTGCCCTTTACTTTTGCTATGATTGAATTATTGATTTTCTAAATTCCCAATTATTTGACTTTGGCTTCGGCTAGATGCATTGTGATTACTTGTTGTGGCTAGTGTTATCTTTCTGGAAGGGAAAGTTTAGATGGAGTTTTTTTCCTGTTGGAATTGATCTCTGTTTGCACTTCCAAAGGAAAACTCATATTTAGCACCTGTGCTTTTGTACTATATCTATTCTTGAGACAATGCTTTAATATAGTCAAAGGTTCACTTGTGTCTCTTGGATGCAGAGGGTTGATGGGCTTTGTGATATTGACAGGAATATAATGTTCGTGCAAGTTCTAGCAGTGACAAAAACTTCTTTATTGGAAGATTTGTAACTGGATTGCCTGATTTTTCAAAAAAGAAAAGTGCTGAAAATAAGTGGTCTATACAAAAGGATGGACTACAAGGCCGCCAACTCAATGATGCTTTGCGGGTAATGAACCTATCCTTGTGTGTAAACCACCATTTCCCTGTTTCTGATTTTTCTTGTTTCTGATTTTTATGATGGATGCATTGCATTTGAGTAAGTCTACAATGTGTACCTTAGCACCATATATCAGTGAGGAATGCTCACTAAAATGTTGTAAACTTGCAATACATGACACATCCTTTGGTTATGCTAATGAACATACAACATTATGCTACAATCCATAGAGGGTAATGTCAAGCCAAAGGCTTTAGTTGCCAAAGGGCATTTACACAATTATACAGGACAGAAAAGACAATTCTATTTTGGTCATCTTGGCATTATAATAATTGCCAGTGAATTGGGGTAGATCATAAATTGTTTGCTTTTATTGCATAATCAAATACATTAGATTGAGTACATCTTTTTCTAATTGAAAATTTGCACAATAGTCAGATAAAAAAGGGTTGTTCATATAGCTCAATGGTATTTGTTTTAACCCCTACTGCCTTAGCTTTTTATTTTAATTTTTTTATGCATTACATAGGAGAAGTACAAGAATAAGCCTTGGCTCTTGGAGGATGAAACAGGCCAGTCCCAGTACCTGGGTCAACTAGAAGGTGCACAATCAGCTACATATTACTTGCTAATGATGGAAAGGAAGGAATTTGTTGCCATTCCTGCTGGTTCGTGGTATGCTTGTTGTGTTTAGGATTGTGTTTGTGGAAGATTTTTCCTATGATTTCAGCTTTTGTTATTTTGCAAGGATTATTACTATTATTATTATTGGAATCACTGGCCCAAGACTTTAGGCATATGGGTAATATGCATATTTGTCTTTTTAGGTACAACTTTAACAAAGTCGCACAGTATAAGCAATTAACTTTGGAGGAAGCAGAAGAGAAGATGAAGAATAGAAAGAAAACTGCAGATGGCTACGAAAGATGGATGATGAAAGCAGCAAGTAATGGGCCTGCTGCCTTTGGTGAACATGGGAGATTTGATGACAAGGAAAGCAGTGCAGGTGGAGGGAGAGGACGGAAAAAAACTAGTGATGAAGATGAAGGTCATGTCTCAGATAGGGGAGAGGAGGATGAGGAAGAGGAGGCAGCGAGGAAAAATAGACTTGGACTTGACAAAAGAGGTGGTGATGATGATGAAGAAGGTCCAAGGGGAGGGGATCATGATCCAGATGATGATGATATTGAGAAGGGTAATTATAATCTTGTTTGTTCATTGTATTTGCTGATGAGTATGGCTGTAATGGTTATTACATTATTTCTAGCAAGTTTCATGCTGAAATGATCTGAGCTATTTTCTAAGCAATTCCATGCCATAATTAATGACAATAGAGTCAATAGATTTATGCCATTACTCAAGCGAAAATGATAATATAATAAAATCAGAGTTGGAGACAATAGGAACCAGTTAGTTAATAATATCCATTTTTTTCAGGATTCATTGTTGTGGATCACTATGCCTAATGGAAGTTATAGCTTAGAGAGTAATTCGTGAAATCAAATTGTTTTGAGTATGTAAACAAAATTTGGGGATTTGAGGCTTCATAAAATTTAGGTTTGTAAGCTTTAATTCTGGCCTTGGAGTTGATAGGTGAACTAGAGGAAGAAAACTTATAAGTACTACTGTGAGTCTAACACTTTGTTGATTTTATAGGGCATGACTACTGAGTTGTGGTCTTTATAAATGTATTGCCTCATTGGCATACTTTGTAAAGTTGATCAGATTATGTTCTATTGTTAAATCTTAATTTGGCATGAATTATGAAGAATATGGGACATTAATTTATATTATATATATGCTAAACGGTTTAAAATCTCTTGAAAGTTTTATGACAGTTTAGCAGATCAATCATTTTATATTTTATGTGCATTGTGAAAGATTATGAAGCATGATCTTTGAGATTGAGTCAAAGTGCTAATTTAGGGAAATTTTTTGTATTAAAGTGTATTATTTTGTATTAATAGCCTTGTTTGATTCCCTGATTCTAGGAGGGAACAAATTGTCTTTAATATGCTGTTTTTTAGGCCTAACTTACTCCTATACAGTTGTATAAATAGGTTCTAGGCTCCCTTCTAAATAATACATTAAGATTTCAATAATAATCTATCTTTTTCACATGGTATCAGAGCCTTCTAGCTGATCTGTGCTCTTTACTTTCCTTTGTTTTCTTGTTCCAAAACAGGGCTTCATACATCTAGTTTTTTTTTGTACCTCTGTTCTTTCAATCCAAAAAAATTTTCCTTTTTTGGTTACTTTTGACATGTTTCCAGCACCATCATGTCAGAGGTGACCATTTCGTCCAAATCATTTGACACCCAAGAGGTCGCAGCCATCAACCGTGTTCCAGGGGGTGAATTACAGAATATTCATCTGACTTATATGTTGGATGGAAAAAATTACTTAAAGTGGTCTCAAATTGTCCAAGCTGTGCTGAAAGGAAAAGGATAATCCAATCATATCCTTGGGACTGGACCCAAGAAGGAAGACCCATGGTTTGGAGCATGGGACAAAGAGGACTCCATGGTGAACACATGGTTGTGGAACTCCATGACACTAGAGGTTAGTGATACATGTATGTTTCTGTCCACAATGAAAGAGATTTGGGATGCTATGAGGCAAACCTACTTGAAGGCCAAAGATGCGGCCTTGGTGTATGAGATAAAGTTCAGAGTTGGAGGAGTAAAGCAAAAGACCATATCTGTTATTAATTATGCCAGTGAACTGAGAAACCTTTGGCAAGAACTAGATCACTATCGGTGTATTGAAATGAAATGCAGTGACAGTGCTACAATTTTGAAAAACTTTATTGAAAAAGATAGAGTTTTAATATTTATTTTTGCTGGTCCTAATGCAAAGTTTGATCAAGTAAGAATTCAAATATTGTGGAAGAGTGAACTACCATCACTAAATGAGGCCATTTCAATTGTTTGAGCTGAGGAAAGCAGAAGAGGGGTAATGCTGGAACCTCAACCAGTTGAAGGTTTAGCCATGTGTCTAATGGTGGAAAAATAGAAGTCTGGAGTAGACACAAATGAGTGAAGATAAACAAGGCAATATTTCAAATCGAGAAAATCTTTGATGTGACTATTGCAAGAAACCAATACATACCAAAGATCACTACTAGAAGTGACATCGAAAGCCTCTCAAAAGTGGACGGATCAGATCTCAAGGACAAGCTCACATGAAACAGCCAAGCCATGAAAGCAACCAAGAATATGGAGGGCTTAACAAGGAGGAGCTCGAGAAGATTAAAAAATTGTTGGAACTCTTGAAATGACTTCTGGTAATACCGGCTTTTGCTCATTAGCCTACTTTGGTAAAACAATGAATTCCTATGGTCTTAATGTCTCAGACAAGCCTATTGAGCTCTTGGGTCATTGACTTAGGGGTTACTGATCATATCGCAAATTCATCACATCAATTTAGTATCTATACCCCCTGTCCTAGTAATAGAAAATATTCTGTTGCTAATGGTTCCTTTGTTACTGTAGCAGGATAAGAGAGATTAGGTTCATCCATCTCTTATGTTAAAAAATGTTCATGTCCCCAACCTATCTGCCAATTTAATTTCCATACAGAAGCTTACCAAAGACATGAATTGCACTGAAATTTTTACTCCAACTCAGTGTTTTTCAGGACCAAGATTCCAAGATGAAGATTGGGCTTGCTAAAGAAAGAGATGGGCTGTACTAGTCTGAGACACCAAGTACTTACGAGAATAAAATGTCCTTGGCACATGTTTCTGAAAATTGGAACAAAGTTTGGCTTTATCATTGTCGTTTTGGGCATACTTCCTTTGATAACTTGGAGCATATGTTTCCATCCTCTTTTAAGGGGTTAAATCTTGAGGACTTCATTGTGACATTTGTGAGTTAGCGAAACACAAATGAACATGTTTTCCTATTAGCAATAAAAGAAATACTACTCCCTTTTATCTTATTCATAGTGACATATGGGGTCCTTTGGCATGTCCTAATATTTTAGGGGTCAAATGGTTGGTTACTTTTATTGATGATTGCACTAGAGTCTCTTGGATCTTTCTTCTTAAAAACAAATATGATGCGAGTAGTGTGTTCCCAAACTTTCACATTATGGTCCAGCATCAGTTTGGAACAACAACAAAAAGGTTTACATCAAACAATGCAAAAGATTACTTTAACGAAACCCTCTCAACCTACTCTCAAAAAGAAGGAATTATCCATGAGTGAGTCTTAATGTTTTAATACCCTTCAACAAAATGGGTTAGCTGAGAGGAGAAAATGGCCACCTGCTTGATGTCAAATGTTCCAAAAACATATTACGGGGAAGCTATCCTTGTATCTACATTCACTATTAACAGATTACCCTCCAAGGTCCTAAATTATATAACCCCTATGGAGACCCTCTCTAAGTTCTGTCATGACTTGAAAATCACAAATGGTCTCAGCCCTAGAATAGTTGGTTGTACAACCTTTGTTCATGTTCACAGCCAGTATAGAGGGAAGTTGGATCCAAGAGCCATCAAGTGCATTTTTCTCGGGTATTCTACCACCCAAAAGGGATATAGGTGTTGCCATCCCCTAACTTGTAAATTTTTTACCTCTGCTGATGTCACTTTTCATGGAGACAGCCCCCTGTTTCTCTCAACCTTATCTTCAAGGGGAGACTTCAGCAATGGAAGATAAGGAGAAATCCTATTTTCAGGCTCATTTCTTGCTTGACTTACTCTTTATTGCACAACCCAACTCCAACTCTTTCCCATCCTATGTTTCTGCACCAAACATTGAGCAACAGCCTTGAAAAATGCTTAGAAAACAGCCCTTGAAAAATGCACTCCTAACCTTCCAAACACTAAATCCGTAACCAAGGATAACATAACTCTTGAACTAGTGAAAAATCTGCAAGTGTGGCTAAGGAGGAAAGTTCAACGTATTAAACCAGGGCAAGCTCAAAATTCAAGTCCTGAATCCAAAATTGAGCTAATTCTTGATACTCCTATTGAACCTAAAATTGATGATCTTGATATTCCTATTGCCCCTTAGGAAAGGGACTAGGGAGTGTCCTAAGCATCCTTTATAACCTCTTTCTAATTTTCTGTCATTTGACAATCTCACTGTATCTCTCAAAAATTTTCTTCTTAGCCTAAACACTATTTCTATTCCCACCACTGTGTCTGAGGCATTGATTAGAAAGGAATGGAGGCAAGCCATAGTTGTGGAGATGGAAGCCTTGGAAAAGAATAAAACTTGGGAATTCATGGAGCTACCTAAAGGGAAAAAAATCAATTAGATACAAATGGGTTTTTTTGGTGAAATACAAGGCTAGTGACTCACTAGAAAGATACAAAGTCAGGTTGGTTGCTAAAGGATATACACAAACTTGTGGAGTGGATTACTTAGAAACCTTTGCTCCAGTGGCAAAAATAAACATTATCAGAATACTTATGTCACTAGTAGCAAACTATGACTAGCCACTTCAACAGTTTGATGTAAAAAATGCTTTCCCCCATGGAGATTTAGAAAAAGAAATATATATGCAGGTTTCTCTAGGATTTGGAGAAAATATAGAAGCCACTAAAGTGTGTAAATTGAAGAAAGCACAATATGGCCTCAAGCAATCTCTAACGGCCTGGTTTGGAAGGTTCACGAAGGTAATGATAGCCACAGGGTACAAAGAAAGTCAAGGAGACCACACTTTGTTTGTCAAGCACACAAATTTAGGGAAAGTTACAGCTTGTAGATGACATCATTGTAATTGAAATTGATGAGAAGGAAAGAGAAACTTTGAAAAGATGTCTGGCCAAGGAATTCAAAATAAATGAGCTAGGAAAGTTGAAATACTTCCTAGGAATTAAATTGGCTTATGCACGGTAAGGTATTTTTATATCACAACAAAAATATGTAACAAATCTGTTGAAAAAAATGGGAGACTTGCCAGAAAACCAACAAACACTCCAATAGACCCAAATCATAAACTTAAGAGAAACTCATGAAGAACTTAGTGTTGACTGAGAGATGTTCTAAGAGATTTGTAGGAAAATTAATCTACCTATTACCTACAAGACCAGACATAGAATACTCTATAAAACCTAAGGAGGTACATCTACAAGTTGCATATCCTAATTAAAAGCTAATTTTGGACGAGGCATCTTGTTCACAAAAAACCAAGGATTAACACTAGAAGCATGCTCAGATGCTGACTATGCAAGATCACCAGTTGATAGAAGATCTATCTCAGGTTATTGCACTTTTCTTGGAGGAAACTTATTTTTTTGAAGAAGCAAAAAACAAAATGTGTTAGCAAGATCAAGTGCTAAAGCTGAATTTAAAGCAATGGCTCTAGGAATCTGTGAATTATTGTGGCTGAAAATTATCCTAGAAGATTTAAAGATCAAATGCGATGGTCTAATGAAACTTTATTGTGATAACAAATCAGCAATTAATATTGCCCACAACTCAGTGCAACATGATAGAACAAAGCTCTCTGAAATAGATAGAAACTTAACAAAGAAGAAATTGCATAGTGGCCTAATCTGTACTCCCTATGTCTCATCCAAGGGGCAACTAGCTATTTCTTAGTAAAGGGTTTAACAGTATAGCTTTTGAAGGAATCATTTCTAAGCTGGGAATGCAAAACATCTATTCACCAGCTTAAGGAGAGTGTAGAAGATTTTGAAGCATGATCTTTGGGATTGAGTCATTATGAGGTGTGACTTTTGAGACTGAGTCAAAGTATTGATTTAGAAAGTTTTTGGCATTAAAATGTATTATTTTGTATTAATGGCCTTGTTTGATTCTCTAATTCTAGGAGGGAGCAAATTGTCTTTAATATGTTGTTTTTTAGGCCTAACTTACTCTTGTACAGTTATATAAATAGGTCTTAGGCTCCCTTGTAAATGATACACTGAGATTTCAATAATAATCTCTCTTTTTAACATGCTTATTCTTTTTTGTTGACTATACTTATACATCAATTATAGGTGATGATTGGGAGCATGAAGAGATTTTCACGGATGATGATGAAGCTGTTGGCAATGATCCTGAGGAAAGGGAAGATTTGGCTCCTGAAGTTCCTGCTCCTCCTGAAATTAAGCAGGTTATTTTTGAAAAAATAGTCAAGCGACATTGTGTCTGAGAAATTGATGTTCTAGTGGTGCAGTTAATATTTTGTGTAGTCATTATGGTGCCATATCTTCAGCCACATCTATAATTGGATTTCACATTGATTGTGATTCAGTAGCTAGTTACAGTATTTTGCACATTTTTTTTGTCATCCTCTAGAATCTATATTTACAGAAAATGCAATTAGTCTCTAGTGAGAGGAAGTTATTTAAAAATAAAAAAAAAATTTGGAAGTAGTTTTTGGGTGGAAGAAATTAGAGATGATACAGGCAATTGTTTAAGAAGAATTCATCCAAAACAATATTTTTGTTGAGCAGTCTGTTTAGTGATTCAATTGGAACTTTGGAAATTGTCTTAGAAGCATGGACATTGACACAACAAAATGTAAAGTACCTAGGTTCTATTTGAAGTGTTGCCATGTATTTGATTTAAGTGTTCTACACTTGTCAGGCATGGACATGGCTGTGTTGTTAATGTATTTGTGCTTCATAGTCCATGCCTTCGTTTTTAATGCATTTGTGCTTCATAGGAAATTGTCCTAGCTAGATAAGTTTTTTAGGGGGTTTTACTGCAGTTTTGTGAATACTTTATTCTCCTATTTACATGAATGTATGCTATTTGATAGCTGATATCACCCAGTTGTTGAAAGTAATGCTCATGACCTGCTTCTTGATGTATTTTAGTTTATAAAAGCTTTAAAATTGCTTTCTTTAATTGTAGGATCTATATGTGCCTTGTATAAGTTATTGCATTGCTTGTAATTGTAGGATGACGAGGATGAGGATGAAGAGAATGAAGAGGAGGGAGGTTTGAGTAAATCTGGTAAAGAGCTGAAGAAGCTGCTTGGTCGGGCTGGTGGTCTGAATGAATCTGAAGCTGAGGATGATGATGATGACGATGATGTATGGACTACGTGTCTTCTTTTCTCTTTGGCTTGTTCTTTTTTTCTTTTAACATTTTTGTAAATCTGCTATCATTGTACTTTGGGCTACTAATAATATAACGGGTTAGCATAGCTTTGTGTAAAGTGCAATACTGGGTGGGTTATCAATTATTTTTCCACTTGCTTTCAACCTCTGACTTCTCTGAAAAGGGAAGTGGCTGATTCAATTGCTTGGATTTCATTGAGATTCCCTAGACTCATGCAAATGATAGAATTTAAAAGGAGTATTTTTCATTCATTAATGGGTTGGTTTGGTTTGTTTAGATGGATGATGAGCTTCCACCTATGGTTGCTCCAAAGCAGAAGGATGCACCGAAGGAAGAACCTGCCGAAAATAGCCCTTTAAAGCCTGCACCATCTGTACCTGCTCGAGGAACTCCATCAACTTCAAAGTCTTCAAAGGGAAAGAGAAAATTAAATGAGGAAACAAAAGCATCTATTGTTGCGCCACCAAAGAAGGTGAAGACAGAAAATGTATGTCATTACTTGCATCAGCTTGCTTATATGGGGCCTTTTCCTTTTCTATTTTTTGAGGGAGAAAGTGCTTATTTGCAAATTTCTAGATGCTTGGATAAGTCTAAAAATGTATAATTGATTGGACACGTGTTTGTTGCTTATATTGTGAAACTATTTAAAAGACTTATGAAGAAAAAACACACATGCAAAAAGCTAATAATGGCTAAATTCAGAAGCTGTTTAATACAGATTTGGACAAAAATTGTAAAATCTCACTCTAGTAGAGCTAGACTAAGCTTTTTTAAACTCCAACCTTAGTTAAAACTAAGCGTAAGCATACATTTGATCTCTAATAGCTGAGAAAACACAAGCCAATTAAAACCTTCTAACTTTTTTAAGTCACTTAAGGTCAACACTAAATTAAACTCCTTTGTGTTACTTAGGGTGGGGTTAACGCTAATTAGAGACTAAGTACTTTTTAATTTACAAACTCAAGGTTTACTTTTGCTAACTTGGATGAACTGCTAACTCTGAAGCCAATTCTCCTCTTTAATTAATGTTCATATTGTGGATTGGGGTATTAGTTAACTAAAACCATATAGTAGTTAACTACAAGTTCTGGATTCACTATAACTCTTTAGTTTGATTCTAAGACCCTTTTTCTTTGGGACCTAAGTTCTTTTTAAAACCCTTTTTTCTACTACATTAACATGAACTTATAGAAAAGCTTTGCCCATATTAATAAACTTTATAAGCTATCTCAGGGTTATGGCCAATCACTCTCTTTTTACTTATCTTCCACTTAACTCTCTTGTAGACTCTAAGAATGGAACTGATATTATGCTTTCTTAACTTTGACTCCAACTCTTTCATCATACTTCATAACACCCTAAAAGTGTACCTAAATGCTTGAGAAAGTCATCCTCAAACTCCTCTTAGATTACCCCCATCAGAAACCAAAGACAAAAAACCAGAAAATAAATACTTAAACCTGACACAGCCAGTGCAGCAGCCACAACGCAGCAGCCAACCCAGTTTTTGCCTAAAATGGCAGCCTCATGCAGCCCTGCAGTGTCAAGAAGCCAGGCTGTGGTGTCTGGCAGGGGTGTTCTGACCTGCACTACATTTGCACCTAAATTGTCATGAACCAAGAGGAACTCATACCTCCTACAAGCCTAAGGGGTTGTTAGGACCATCCTCCATAAATCAACCACTGGTTTGGGGGGTTTTTAGGATCAAAGCAAGAGGTTAAACTCATGGAGATTTCAAGAGAGTACAACTTAGCATAGAAAACCACAAAATTCCAACCATTTGACAGCACCTAAAGCCACTTGATTTAACAAGTGGCATACCCAATTTTGCCAATCCTCAACCAAAGTTGTGGCAAACCACCTTCAGTAAGTTCTAAATACATAAATACATTGATCTATGCCAAAAAAATCCAACTCCCATATGGATTGCTAAAAATGGGCATGCTAAACCTCACCTACACACTTAACATACATGTACCCAATTCTATGACAACAAAAAGGGATCATTTGAGGCGTCAAGTGGCCTACCCATAAGGAGCAAGATGACCCCACCAAATCACCTTGAGCAACTTTAAAGTGCTAAATTACATTGTTCCTCCCCAAGAGGATCTAGCTATAATTTGAATTAATGACAGCAAATTACAACAATGCCCTTGGGGTTTCATACACCCAAAATGAACAATTGGCATCCAAATCATTCCAAACCAATCCCAACAGCTTTAAAATACTAAAATACACTTGTTCAACGCATTAGGATCCCAAGAGCACCTAAGATGGCCAGAGTGACCATGCCAAACCCTCTTACCAAACTAGAGTTCATTTCAACATAGGAATTCATACTTACTATGTGCATAATCTTGATTGCCTCAACCGAAGGCCTCCAACACTCAACCTAATCTTGTTAAGCACCTCAATACCCAATGCCATGCCATGTTTTATAGAAGAGAGCTATCATCTCACACGTAAGCACCACATGACACAATTACATCCTAAGAACAATCTTATATACCTCAACCTTGCAAATCCACTAATTTACTCTATTTCATGATATAGTAAGCTATATTCATAAGATTCATTTACAATCATATATGCATCATATCATTTACATCCTAAATTATCAATGACTACAACCTAGCTTGGCATCCATATACACAAGACCCTAAAGTAAGAACCTTGGCCATCTATACATCATTTGTATCATATGTACAGCCCCTCAAAAACATCATATACACAGGGTTCCATATAAACTCAGCCACAAACGCTAGAGTTAATACAAAATCAGTTCTCAGCCTTCTTTTCTTTTCATCTGCTAGATCCATCACCTATAGAAATGGTAGCCCACAACGAGGTGAGATATAAAATTTTAGTAACCAATATACTATCTAGTCAGATATACAATCAATGAAAAATCAATATAAATCATAAATCTCATGGTTGGCTTAGTGTAAACATAACGAAACATTCATTTGGCTATATCAGTGTACCATCTTATACCTGCTGTCACCATAAATAGTTATTGGCCAATAATGCTAAGAGGAGCTAAATCGCCATCACTTTCTCTGTCATATGCATTCTGTGAGAAGCTAAACCACTACCACTCCGCAAAATATACACTTTGGAAGGAGCTACATCACTACCACTCCACAAAATACTCACTCTAAGAGGAGCTAAACCGCTACCACTCCCTTGGTCATACAAACTCTATGAGAAGCTACTCGCCACCACTTTCCAAAGATGCAGACTCACATACCATACATCATCATGCTCATTTGCAGCCAAATCAACACATAGCAGCATTCACAGCGATACACACACACACACATATATATACACATATCAATTCCATTCACAGGCATATACAACAGGAATTATAAACTAGTTACCTGACAGAAGTTCTAAGCTTCACATGTCAGTCTCGGTTCCCCAAGCAGATCAACAGGGCCTTATACTATATATGCATATAATACATAAATCAATTTCATATTGTAACAATATATCCAAATTGAACTTCAGCATCATTCCAATCATACTTTGAAGTTTTACCAGCTCAATCTTCCAAATTTCCAAGTCCACAATAGCATCAATTTCCCATGTTCCAAATTTCTCACTTCAAGCTTCAACCATTCAACCATAACATAAAAAACGCAAGTTACCCAATGTTAAATTCAAATTCAATTCTCCATATTAAAGCTAAATTAGGGAAAATCACTTACCAATTCAAGCTTTCAACTTAATCATTTCCATGAGTAAAATCCAAATCCTCAAAGCAATCACCCATTTTCTTTTAATGTCACATCTTCAACCCACATCAATTAAGCATAACTAGGAATCATCAAATTTCCATCTTCTTAATTCAATCAAAGAAAAGATCAACAGTGGAAAACTTAACTTATAATCAAAGCTTCCTTTCTTTCAAATCTTCAAGTTTTCACTACCTTTCAGTACTTCAACCTTTTTGAATCATAATAAGAGAACATATACCAAATGAAATTAAGATGACGAGTAAATGAGAATTACCTCTCAAACTTGCAATTTCACTTCATGCATCTCACAGATCAATTACTGAGCTTTATCACCAACTACTTCCTCATTCTGTTGATTTTAAGTTTTGGCCAAATGCAAAACAAAACACCATAAAACCCAACTCTCAATCCAACCAAAAATGAAGGCTAAGATGAGAGAAAATTTACCTTAACACTTGCAATTCCTCTTCTTCTTCTCCTTATTCTAAATTCCATGCAACCAAACCATCACCAAATGAAGAAACAATCAATTCAAACAAAAGAAGATGAAGGGTAGAGAAAATTTTCCAAAAGCTGCCTTACTTGAAATGCTTGTCTTCCACTCCATGCAAAGTTCCGATGCTCAAGACTCCATGGTTGCTCTTCCTCGAGGCTTTCTCTCCTCTTGTTCAATTTTGCTAATGGGAGGAATGTCAGAGAATTGTTAGATGACTTAGGATAGAAAAGATGAATGCTTTGACTTTGTTGACTGATGGACACCTAAGCAAGGTGGGGAATACTCCTCTAAAAGCTAGCTATTAAGGTGGAAGAACCATCTTATTTAAGTATCCCATTGAGTATCCCATACTACTCAACATGGAACTTTGGTATCCTATATTACCTCGGTCTCCATCATTGACTGAAAAATGGTAGTGTTTTCTAATGCTTTTTCCTTTTTTATTTTTATTTTTTTACATTTAATTATTTATTTTTTATTACCTTGGTCTCCATCATCTTATTTATTTATTTATTTTTATCCCATACTACTCAACATTTAATGCTTTTTCCTCCATTTAATTAAACTCATTAATTTACTAACTCAATTTTATTACCCTTCAACTCTTTATCTTTCCCTCATACTCTGCTAAATGCTAGAAAGGATGTTACAAAAATGCCCCTAATTGAACTCTCAGGTATTTTCCAATTGATGTTCCTAATGTAGTCTGGCTTCTATTCGTCCTATTAGAAGTTTTCTGAAAAGCTTGTCTTGTGAAAGTGTTTATTTTCAAGTATCACTTAAAACAGTTTTTCTTACATCTGATATTGAATTTTGAAAGTCATAATTGTGCCATTGAATGAATCAGGAACTAAAATCAGCTGTCAAAGATGAAAACGGGCCTGCACCCAAAAGTAATCCACCCCCAAAAGGTACACCGCCACCATCATCAAAAACAGGGTCTTCTGCCATCACAGCTTCTGGGCCTGTGAGTGAGGAAGAAATTAGGGCTGTTTTAATGCAAAAGACTCCAGTGACCACACAGGATCTTGTAGCTAAATTTAAGGCAAGACTAAGATCTTCAGAGGTAAGCTCTACTTGGTTTTGCCTTATCCTTTCTTATGCTGGATTCCTTGATTATTCCTGTAATCAATATGTTTATCTCACACTCACTATATTTTTTATCTTTGTAATGGAAGCCTTCCGTCCTGCTTTCTTTTTTCACCATTTTTAACTCATATTTGATTAAATTTAGATATGTGAAAGTTTACAAATGGATTGCTGTTTTTATGAGACTTATTTTATACGTCATATTTTGTATGGACCAACTTAGACTGTTTTAGAACAATTTTTGTGACTGATTTATGTCTGATTAAGATGATGCCAACTGTCAATAATGTTATGGTTGTTTAGGGAAGGAGTGCCTTGATCTATTAGATGGATATATGAACTATATAGCATGTGAAGATAGGAATGCTTAATCCGATGATGCCTTGTTGTACATGGTTGAGGTCACCTAAGGATTAGAGGAATTCCAATTGAAGATATTGTTATGCCATGTCCTGCCCTCGTTGAAATTACGCCCTCTGCTTCTTTGCTATTTGCAGGATAAGCAAGCTTTTGCAGAGATCTTAAAGAAAATCTCCAAGATACAGAAGACTAACGGATCTAGTTATGTTATATTGAGAGATAGGTGACTAATTCATGGATTGATGGTGCTAGACGATGCACAGCTGTATTGGAAGTGAACTCATGAGTTGGTGCTTACAAAATTCACCTCTCTTTCCTTGTTTCTACTGCTTTTTTTTCCCCCCTTTTACACAGAATATATAAAGAAAAGGAAAAAAAGAAAAAAGAAGAGACTACCTTGAATAATTTTTATCACTTTGTGGGCACCACTTTTGAAATGCTGGAGTTTCCTACTATTTGTGTTTTATAGTTCTGAATGACCAATATTAGTGTACGACTCGGAAGTTCTATGCGTTTCTCCTAGTCTTCCCTTCCACGCCCAAAAGGGAGGGTCTTATTTGTGTTACTTATGAAGAACTAGGGGGATAATGTAACAACCTTTCTTTTTGTTTTTTCTTTTTTTTGGGGGGGGGGGGGGGGTGTTTAGAATTGTAACGATCATCTTTGGTTCAGTAGTTGTGTGTCAAGAAGTATTTATGATTTGGTGTTTGTATTATTTGTCTCAACCCCGCTTTCTATTTCTGCATCCTGCAAGACCTTGTTTTTGTATTATTAAATTCCCTAACTTCTATCCTACAAAATTGCAAATCATTTAACTTTACATGCTCAAGCTCAAGAACTTGCTGCGAATCAAATTGCTTCTCTACAGCATATCTAGAGCATTTAGATATTCTTGCATCTAAAGGTCAAGAAATAATGAACATCTCACATATTAGTTACAATAATAATGTGAGTGGTTAATGGCAGGAAAGTAAGAGCTTGGACACGAAAAGGGGGAGACGGCAAGAAAGAGTAAAGGCTAAGGAGAAAGAGAAATGTAAAAGAACAGTCATCTTAGATAAATAAGGAAATTCACTTTTGCCTTTGACTTTTCACAATTCTCCATGTTCATTTGAAACAATAGTGTCATTTGGATAGTGAGTAGGGCAAGTTGTTATGGGTTGTCACATTAAAATGTATGCTTCATGGGCTATGATTTCTAGTAGAAACTTATTTGTAGCCAATGCTTTCGCCTCTTTTCTTTGTTGCCGTATGTGTTTTGGAACTTATTTTCATTTTCATTCACCTCAACCAAGAGCTTCATATCAGTTTTTACTTACAAAGCAAGAGTTTGGATTATATAACTGTCGAATAAAAAGCTAAAGGGAAATTAATAAAACGCCTGTGTTCCTGAGGTAATGTAGAAAATGGCTGTTTGTTGTTTTCAATTTTTCAAAAATTTAAATCGACTTTTCCAAAAATGAGAGTCGTAAATAACTTAGCAAACGTGTTTTCTGATGTTATTTCTTTTTAAAGTTTAAAATGAAAAAGAAATAGGTAAAGCAAACACACCTAGAAATGTCAAACTAATGAGGGGCTATTACTTGGTATGAGTCTTCAGGTTTACGGGGAGGATGAATTCACTCGCTTTCTTTATTATTGAGACAAAATAAGAAAGGTGCATCTACCGAGAAGAGATTGAAGAGGATTGAAAATCATTTTAGAAAAACTGCATTACAATCTGAAATACTGCATACTATGATTGGATTTCTTTTGAAAATCGTTTCTCCACTGTATTGAGGTTTGAAATACTGCATACTATCGGTTTATCTGAAAAGAAAAATGCTTCTCGCTATTGGTGTACATTAGTGAAGCCCTTTTACTGTGGTTATAAGGTATTTATGATTTTAAATCTGATTTTCATTAAACAGTTGCTTGGTATTTTCCATAGTGTGATACAGGTGTAATCATCTGATGCATAACTGTAGTCTATGAACAATGGTTTTACCTTTAGCAACAAATGGAAACTGTGAAGTGACCTCCAATTAAGAGAGGAGAAAAAGAGAGGGGGGGGGGGGGTGTCGTGTTCCGAGAGTAAAACACCAAGCACCTATTTAATGGAGTTTCAATTTGATCTAGACACATATATTTGTCTATTTTGAAATGCAGTATAATCCTATTTTGTTACTTTACATTTTGTGAATCATTTTAAATTAGATTTCTTCACAATTTTATCCTAATTAGGGTAGTGAAGATTCCCTATATTTAGTTATTGATTATTTTTTCCGAAGTTTAGTAGAACGATAAGATGAAAAGAATAAACAGGCTCATATTGAATTGCAACTGTATCACAAAAATTCATGATACTAAAGCTTTATTTAAAATTTTCATAAACTATAAGAGCCGATTCAAGTGAAGAACATTGCTCCTTCACCTTACATTTTCTGATGCCGACTAACCTCAGTAAATCAATCGAGTATAAGAGCCTATTTTTATTGAAAATGAACTTTACGTTTCAGACATTATATTACCTTAGAACCAATCTCTGTGCTGACTTTTATTGAAAATGAGGCGATTCAAGTGAAGAACATGAAAATACCCAGATGCCAACATCAATTAGAATTTAGCCATCATTAATTGCTTTATGAAGAATATATGTAATTGTTTCAAAGAACATGCCCACACAGGTTTTATTATAGTACATTGCTAGGACTGTGAACTACAGGGCATAGTTTAACCCATTTATATTGTTCTCAATAGTAAGGTTTTATCTTTCACTATTAGTACTTCAGCAACTTAAATTGTGAATTCCTCAATCGAACTTCAAATGATGCAAGCCATATTAGAATTAACATTATGGTGTCCTATCCAAGTTCCAACAATGTTGTACATAATAGTATCTAGTCTATAATTTAGCTACTTCATGAACAGAAGAAATTGATGGATGATATAATATATAATTTCAGTAAACTTCACGGCTGAGCTTCCATGCCTGAAGTCAATCACATGCAGGGCATAAAGATATGGAGAACCCTGAAATTTGTGCTGTAATAAAAATGCTATCCAAAATAAGAAACTAAAATACCTTAATGGTTGCAACAAGCCCCAACCTGAAAATTTATCAGACACCAGATTAGTTGATTTTTCAGTTATCTCATTTAAGTAAATAAAAAGAAAACTTGAAAACGAAAATGTACAATCACTTTGGATTCCATAAGAAATGTACAATCTCTTTAGATTCCATAAGAACCAACACTTAGTAAGAGATTCAAATTTTATTAAAACTTTATTGTGAGTAAGCACAATTCACTCCTCCTAGATGGTTAGTGTTAGTGCTGCATGCTTTGGAGCATAAGAGCTAGTCCCCATTAGCCTGAATGAACCTAACACTTTTCAAGCAAGTAGATATATAGCAAATGACCTCTAATCTGACTCTTCATCAGTACTACTGACAATGTCCACCTCCACACAAAGATAGGTTTCAAAAAGTCCAGCCAGCCATGGGCTTTCTGAAAATTGTTGAAGACTCAATCATTACGTCAAACTTGAATTTAGAACAAGGGTCAAGATATAACAGAAGCAAACTTGGTAAACTTTCCAGCCAAGGTACAGCTATAGGCTCAAAATGTGACACACTTAGCAAAACAGAGCAGTTTAGGTGCTGAGTGCTAAATTAGCTCTCATTATGGGAATTCATAAAGTACAATGAAATTTCAAGACTATATAAACACTCCCTCCAAATATGGAATCCCAGGCAGGAGTAGATCTCTGGTAAGGGTATTTCAGAATAACAGGAGGTACTGGTGCATTTGCCAAAAAAACATCAGTCTTGAATGGAAGGAGAAAGTTGCCATTTGTGGTTGCACCTTTTGTAGGATATTCAGTATCATTAAATTAAAACAAATATAAGACCGGCAATATGAATGAAAAAATTGGATGCTCCAGATTATCCTTCATATGCTAACATATACTGCCCCTTGACAGATGAAAGGAAATATACAATAATAAGAGAGACATCTTTAATTATAGTGTCACCAAGTGCTACCATACAGGCCAAATGCTTCACATACTACCGACGCAATGAATTAGAGTTGTATTTGAAGACAAAGAAATATGAGAGATGAAACTCTTTTAGATGAAAAAGGTAATTATTCATGAGAATGAGAGATGAAGTAACTAATCAGAAACCGCCTTAAAGTAAAACTGAGGTTGAACGAGACAATGAACGAATGGAGAGGGCGTTGGCAGCTAGGTCTCGATGGAGAAGGGAAGGATATCATAATACAGAGTGCAAATCGGAACAAAATAGCATAAAGCATGTGGAGTATTGACAAAATAGGGGAACTAATGTTCATACCTCCTCCGACAAAGCGAGAATCTCTGTTCAAGAAAACCAAATCGCGTTGAAGGAGATGAGCTCAGGTGAAGGAGACAAACCCCGCTGAAAAAGAACGAAGACTACAAGCTCGGGCTGGAACAATAACAGATCCCAACTCAATTTCAAAGCAAAGTAGAGAGATATCGGCTGAAGAAGATGGGCGCCGACAACGGCATTGCTGGCCGGAAAACGCGTCATGGAAGGAGTGAACTAAATGGATGGAATAGGAATTAAAAATGGAAGGATGGAACGGGACGTAAAAGGAGTCTTGGTCCAACAGTGATGTACGATATAAGAAGAAATATAAATATTTTTATTTTTTTTATATTTAGTTAGATAAAAATAATATAAAAATATAATGAAAAGAAGATTAAAATATCAAAATATTTTTAATTACTTTGTAATTATTAATAATTTTAAAATGTAATAAAATATTTTATTTTTAATTATTAATGATAAATAATAAAATAATTATTTTTAATTACTAATAAAATAATATTTTAATTTAAAATTTTATTTTTGATTATCTTTAATAAAAAAATTATTTTAAAAAAAATAAAATAATTTTAATTTTTATTCTCTCATTTGATAAAATTTTCTCACGTTATAAAATAATGAATTGGAGTCTCTCATGTTATTGGGAGACAGCTCACCTAAAGAAAATTTTTTCACTTACGTTTTATTTCAATCTCACTCTTTTTCTTTTTTCAAGATTCAACTTTCATATCTACCAAACATGCCTTAACGACCGGTAAAGTGGAACCAAGGCATAAGGAGGAAAATTTGGCAAAATATTAGAGAAAGAAAGCGTGGAAAAAATCTCATGAAAATACAAAAAAATTATTTTTTAATAAAAAATTTAAATTTAAAATTTATCTTCTCCAAATTATTATAAATACATTTTTTCCTGTTTCAATTAATATGAATTAATTATAATAATATTTGGTTGATTTTATTTTGCTATTTAGTTACATGTTATTTCTTCCTTTAATTAAACTTTTATGTGAAGTTAACATTGATATTAAATTAAAATTAAATTGACATATATACTAATATTAAATTAAAATGTTTATCTTAACAATAAAATATATTATTAACATATATTACATTAACTATATCTTCTTATTCTTTAATGCATTGTACTATTTAACATAATATATGTTAAATTAGTTACTTGTCTATTAATACTTTAAAAACGAATTTGAAAAAAAATAGAGGGAAGAAAATATGTTTGAGGAGAGAGAATGATAAATTAATTGTATACATGCATTCTTTTTTTTTTTATAATAACATGATGTGCATGCTCTGTGAGTATTATATGATGTGTATAATTATAAATTTTATCTTATCAGTAGCTACTATAAATTAAATGATGTGTGATAAGTTATAAATTAAATTTATCAACACTAATATAAATTTTTTATTTATTAAACTTTATTTATTAATTGTGTAAATAAATTGAAAAACTTAATAGTACAAATATAAAAGGTTTGTCTTATTTTTTTCAAAGAAAAATTAGATAATTATTACATTTTATTATAAAAGGATATTTATTGTATGCGATTATTTAAATTTTAAATTGGACTCATACGAAAGTACACACAATCCAAGAGCTAAATAGCAACACTTCCTATATGAAGTCTGTTGTTCTACATTGCCTTTTCCTTGTAGCTTAATGTTATGTAACTCTAGGGCCTGCGATCGTTAATAAAGCCATTATCTTCTTTGTTCTCATTAACCTCTCTCACTCCCTTCCCTCTTAATTGAGAGGGGCAACATGAACTGTTCGTAATCATTAGTGTGTGTTATGTAGAGGGTGATTATTTTTTAAGGATAGTGGCTGAATGCAAAATCTTGCCCTTATACTTTAATATTTATATTTTTATATAATAATGTAAAAAATTTATAAGTGCATATATTAAACAAGTCATATAAAAAAAGAGTCAAACATTAATGGAATGCTAAATACTAAAATCGTGATTGCCCTTATTATTTAGAGAAATAAATTAAATTGAATTAACCTAATTATCAATTAAGATATTAATCACAACATACAAAAGCAAATAATTTGACTAAGTCAATTATGAAATACTTTGAAGTTTGAATTTTACGGATTGCATTCCTATCGTATGGTTAAAGAAGAATAATTTACAGTGAAACTTCAAGTTAGACTATAATCGAGAAGTGAAAATGGACTAGGAGCGAAAATAGGAGAGGAGGGAGGGTGAAAATGATCTTAAAGATATTCCACGGGTGAGTCAAACGATTCTAGCCAGAGGAGGAGAGCAGTGTTCCATCTCAGTAAAAAATATTGGGGACTAGGGTCTGGGAATGGGATTTTGGGTATTGGGAAAATATAAAATAGTAGGTGTGCCTATTGTAAATTTTACAAATTAAAGGATTTGGATTAATAAAAAAATTGAAAAAATTAGGGGCCAAAATGTTAATATAACAAATAATTTTTCTTGTACATTGGGTCTTTTTTAATTTTAACCACTTGTTCTCAGTCAACAAAATAGCCACGTCAATTGCCACATGGCATTCTCTAATTGGGTCACATCCTACATGTCATTACCTGATTGGTCCACGTGTGCAGGTACTAATGCCTCTATTTCCTCACAGGCACCGAATAATCTACCATTTAATTATCAATTATCATAGCCAATGTGCCGTTTGAAAATAGGAAGGGATCCCGTAATACGCAGCGGAAGGAATAATCACAGAGCTCAAAAGCAAGGAAGAATATAAGTCATGCGATGCCACAAATCCCATCAAGATGTACACGGACGGTCTAGATGCAATCCCGCTAGAGAAAGATAGGATCGGGTACTTCGCCAGCACTGAGCCCAAGAACTACATGAATAGCCTTAAGCTCCACGTGGAGGTTTTGCCCATGAAAGTCATAAATTCCTCGTCTTCCGCGGAATTTGATGCCATTGCTGCTACAAAAGTTGAAGCTGATGGGCCCTCTACCCTTTCTGCCTCACCCCCTTATACTGTCTCTTCTATTTCCAACCTGATTCTCATGTTTTGCATCTCCATGATGGGGTTGCATGTTTAAGGCGGAATATCAAGACTTTTAACCCATTTAGGACGTTCTGAGATCTGATACTTCGTAAGTTCGATTTAAGGGATTTGTTTTCTTCATGGTTATGAATTTTGCTATGTTCTTGGGCAATTACTAAATTGCCAAGCTATAATCGACCGTGTTGTATAACTGTGATATGTAAAATTAGCAAGTAATGTTTCTATTATTAGCAGACTTATAATACCACTTTACTTCAAGGCTAAATTACTATAACGTCCCTTCAGGTTCAAGAAAATATTAATTAGCACCCTTCTAGTTTAAAAATTCACTCCTCTCTTCACCGATTGTAGTAGCTTTTTTTAATAACACCCTCACGTTATATGACAAAATTCGATTCCCTCCAAATATGAATTTCCTCCTTTATCTGAGAATCTTTTACGTTCCTCTTTCCCCTTGACCTTTACTCTTTCTTTCTTGCCGTCTCCCCCTTTTCGTCCGTCCTCTCGCTCTCTCGGCATTAACCAGTCACGTTATTATTGTAACTATTTGAAATGTTTATTATATCTTGACCTCTAGAAGTGAGAATCTCTACAATGGTCTAGATATGCTGTGAAGGAGCACTTTGATTTGCAACAAGTTCTTGAGCTCGAACATGTAAAGTTAAATGGTTAGCAATTTTGTAGGATAAAAGTTAGGGAATTGAATACAAAAACAAGGTCTTGCAGGATGCAGCAACAGAGATAGAGGGGTTAATGCACAAATAATACAAACACCAAATCATAAATACTTCATATACTAGTGCTTCATGACTAACACAAATAAGACCCTCCATTCTTTTCTAGTCCCTATCTAGTTTTGGGTATGGAAGGGAAGAGTAGGAGAAACACATAGAACCATACATTGATATCGGTCATCAAAACTATAAAACACAAATTGTAGGACACAATATAGCATTTCAAAAGTGGAGCCCAAAAACGTGATAGAAATTATTCAAGGTAGTCCCCCCCCGCCCCCCTTTTTTTTTCTTTCTTTTGTTCCTTTTCTTTATATTCTGTGTAAGGAAAAGAAAAAGGCAGTAGAAACAAGGAAAGAGTGAGGTGAATTTTGACAGCACCAACTCACGAATTCACCTCCAATACGGCTGCATTGTCTAGCACCACCAATAAATTAATTAGTCACCTATCTCTCAATATAACATAATTGGATCCGTTAGTCTTCTGTATCTTAGAGATTCTCTTCAAGATCTCTGCAAAAGCTTGCTTATCCTGCAAATAGCAAAGCACAAGGTGTAGTTTCAACCATGGCAGGTCATGGCATAATAATAACTTCAGTTGGCATTATTCTAATCCTTAGGTGGCCTCAACCATGTACAACAAGGCATCATCAGATTAAGCATTCCTATCTTCACATGCTATGTAGTTTCATATATCCATCTAATAGATCAAGGCACTCCTT